>JAOBYE010330206.1:0-15196 GCA_025403585.1 Parazoanthus swiftii | reverse complement strand
CTATTTTTAATAAGGCTCGTAATGTTGGCCATCCCCTTCACAGTCTATTGCCTAAAGTCAAGGAATCCTCTTTAAGACTTAGAAATACTAGCAGTCTCTTACCTAGAACAAATACCGAGCGATTTAAATCATCTTTTGTGAATAGGCTATTTTTCAAACATAATTTATTTATCAAATAGTTGTATTTTTCCATTGTATATTTAGCTATATATTGTAAATAATTGGTATGTATTTTTACTGATTAATAAAGACATTATTATTATTATTATTGTCTTTCGTTTCAAAATGTTTTGTTATAACTGGGCTAAACCAGGATACAAGTTACTAGCCTGCGCATTGCTGCCTGTCACATGTATCCTCGATGTTTCTTGGTTTAGCCACTTCGGAACATTGTAGGTTGTGTCATAGCTAAGCACACATTAGTTATTTAAGGTATATCACCGCTAAATGTAACCACAACCACGGCGGGCACAGGCAGTAGCGAAAATCAGCACTTTGACTGTCAGTTTGGTCAGCGGGGATTCGCGCGAAAGTTTGATTTTTTAAAATGGCGTCGTTCACGACTCAAGTCGTTTTAGAAAAAAATATTTGAGAGCTCGAGCGAGAGTGAGGAAGGAGCGAAATGGAAATGAAAGAAGCAGACACGAACAATGGCTCTAGTTTTGACAACTGGATAGCGTCATTCCCTGGCCCTAATGATTTTAACCTGGGATTGTTTTTGTGAGGCCGTGAAGCCAGTGATCAAGATGTGCTTGGCCGGGAATGCAAGTGGAGAGGAACGGCAGCTAGACGAGCTGGAAAAAGGTTATTATTTATTTATCTTTTTCCCTCTCCATAAAACTTCCTAAATCATGCTCTTATTAATATAGGCTCTCGTTATCGATAGCAATAAAAGTAGAATTCGCGATGATGAATTCTTTTAAACGCTCGGATCAACTATAGCAAAATTTCGCAATTTTAAAGCGAAATCATTTCTAATTCAATTTTTTATGTTCTAAGT
The DNA here is from genome assembly GCA_025403585.1 of Parazoanthus swiftii. NCBI lineage: Eukaryota > Metazoa > Cnidaria > Anthozoa > Zoantharia > Parazoanthidae > Parazoanthus > Parazoanthus swiftii. The sequence goes on along the minus strand of JAOBYE010330206.1, from coordinate 14,196 downwards.
TCGGTTTTAAAGACAGACAGATGTTTTTCAGTGTTTTCTTTCTTATTTGATAGGTAACAAAAATATCTCTCACACAAATGGGTTATTAATAATTATTTATCCATTCTTTTTCCTCATTAAAAAAATTCGTAAATCATGCATGCTCCAAGATTAAGGCTCTGCCTGCTGCCAGAATAATTAAAGTAGAATTCGTGACAATAAAGAAACATTATTCTTATGCTCGCAAAAAGCACATTAATTAATATTATTTTTCTGGATTACCAATAATTCTATTTAAGTTTTTATTCATATTTAATTGTTGTTTTTAAAGATAGACAAGTATTACTTCTATTATATTGGGTAAAATGTACCTTTTTTTTCTTTCTTGGATAGCAAGGAGAACTCTTGCACAAACTACATGTACAATTAATTCCGCAGAAATCCTTAAAGATGAATCAGGGCTGTGGTTGAAAAAGATTTACACAAGACTCGTTGGGAGGGTTACAACACGCCTGCCGTACAGCTGTAAGATTGAGAGGCAGATGCCACATAAAGTTTTCAAGGCAGCAAGAAAGGTGGTGATGGGCGACCAATCTGGTGTATTTCAAGAACCTAGACTCTATGTCAAGGCCAACAAAAAGGCTGAAATACTTTGTTTCACCTCGATGTTTTCATACCAGAAATTCATGTCGGTGATTTCTGATTTGAGTACCACCGAAGTGAAAAGTATTTCAACCGAAAATTAAAAAGTAGAGGGAGGGAGGGCCACACAGTTAAGTTATTAATAAGTGAAGAAAAGCAATTTTCTCTAACGTACTGGTTGAGGCGGGGGTGCTCGACATATCTTTTCAGTATGGGGAGTGGAATACAAGTAACTACCCCTTCCACAACTGCCAATTTGACCCCGAGCAATTTTGAATAAATAAGAAATAAAGAAAGATCCCTCGAGTAAGAACCCAAAATTTAAGAACCTGTAAGACTAAAATTTGCAATTGAGACCCCCTTAATGTAAGAACCTCTTTAGCTTAAAAATTTGAGGAAAGGTTCTTATTTTCAAAAATCATTTAAAAATACTTGCCACAAGCATCATCAATCTGATCAGGATGATGAGTAGTTGCTTCATGTCAATGCTTATGATAAACTTTTGCAAGAAATTAAGAACCCATTAAGAACCAAGGTAGCCTAAATTTATGTTAAGCACCCTTTTACGTAAGAACCTGTTTAAAATTACTCCTGACAACAGAGCTTCTTACTCGTGGGGTTTTACTGAACTGAACTGAGCTGCACCATACTGTTTGAGTGCCTGATCAGAGAACCGAGGTGTGTAATTATAGTTGAAATATTTAAACAACAAATCTTTGCCTGATTTTCTTTTCAAGTTACAATAAGAAGTTGAGGTTTTAAAAACAGTACTTTTTGTAAACCCTCGGCCCCCAATATGTAGCCTGCGTAGCAAGCGTTTCCGTGGGTTTTAGGAGCAAAGAAAGATTTTCAATGATTTCATGGCCGTGCGAGAAATGGGAGCGAGTGAAAAAATGGAGCGAGTGGGGAGGGGGAAAGGAATTATCGAACGAAAAATTGAGTGAAGGGGATGGGGAAGAGGGGAAAGGAAACGCTTGCCAGCAAAGGTCGGTATTTTCAAAAACCCCGTTCGCCAGCCAACGGGGAAATCGGTGGTTCTGATTGGTGCGGCTTATGGTGTGATGATTGACGTGTCGCATAGATATCAAACATGGCTTCCGAGGAAGAAGGGTTGAAGACTACTCTTGATTTTCTTGCTTTGCAAGGCTTTAATCGAGATCTTAAAGACGAGCAGAAGGAAGCCGTGATGCAGATACTCCATGGAGGAGATCTGTTGGCTGTTTTGCCAACGGGCTTTGGAAAAAGCCTCATTTTTCAGATCGTTCCTTTGGCCAAGAAGGACTCGTTCGTCCTTGTGATTTGCCCGCTGAAAAGCATTGTCAGCGACCAAGTTTCAGAGGCCTTTATCCATTGGCAAGGCAAGCACAACCCTGCACGATGCAAAGCAAGAAGATATAGAAAACGGATGTTTTTGCTTGATATTTGCTTCTGCAGAAGAGGTGATCAACAACAAGAATTTCTTGGCCTTGCTAAAGAACGCTGACTCGCCACTCTACAAGAACATTGCCGCAGTTGTCGTGGACGAATGTCACACTCTAGAAACCTGGACTGGAAAAAGGTAAGTAGACTTGATCTTCGCAATTTGATGCAGATTGTTTTCTGTAAAATTGAACATGTCATGAATACACGAAAAAGCTACAGTTAAGTTAAGTACTAGCGCCTGCATTAGCGCTTCAAACAAGAACAAGATTTTTCTTTTGATTTGCATAATGTTTCGAAAATCATGTTCTTCGAAACCAACGGAACTCTTGCTACGAAGGTTAAAATAGACCAAAGTATGTGCGCTTGAAATCACATTGAAGTCTAAACTGCTCACTGTTGTTTGAATTCATCTTTTTTAGATCAAAAGGCAAGAAACACGAGCAGACTTTCCGCGAATGCTTTGGGAAGATTGGGTCATTGAAGTCTTTTTGCAAGCAAGGTGAGAAAAAGCACAAACAGTGTGAAAACAACGTGAACAGTATTTTTAATGTCAAAAGAAATATTGATTTGTGTTGTTCCGGTGCAAGATAAAGGTTTCCTTTGTGTAGATATGAGTTCGTTTAATTCAGTGTCTCCTGTTTGTGTTTGCTTAGTTTTTATCAGCATTTTAACTTTTCGCTTCAACTATAGAGCTATTGATGGCAAAGCTTTTTTTAGCCTATGCCAGAATTAGAATATATTTGGAATCCCCATTGTTTACCATTTTGAAACATGTTTGAAACGTTGATCTTCTGCCGTGTTGAACCTAATTCGATAGATCGATTTTATCCAGTTTACAGCCAAAGCAAAAACAAAATGTTGAAAAGGTTACTAGTGTGCTGCTATTTGTCCACTTTAATTTCGTGATACACTAGCTATGTTTCCTCCATATTGAAAACAGAATTTCAAACAATTATATTTCATCCAGCAAAATATGGGTCTAGTCATTTGAATATTAAAAACCTCTGTTTTACAATATTTGGGCACTCCATCCAGTTGCAGCACTGACGGCCACAGCTGATCAGTCTACTCAAGAGACAATTATGACTAGTCTTGGTTTGAAAACACCTAAGACCATCCGTTTCAGTCCGGCAAGAGACAACTTACGATTCAGTGTCAAGAAGGTGTCAAAAGGCAAACATCTTTAGGAATTAAACTGGCTTGTCCAAGCTATAATCAAGAGCAAACAAGGTTGCCCCCAAACACCAATTTTCTGCAACACAATGAATGACATTGCTAGAGTTGCAAACTACCTACTCATGAAACTGGGTAATGATGCATATTTGGACCCGAGTGATCCAGAAAGCTGTTTGATAGGGATTTACCATTCAAACAGTTGGAAAGCTAATAAGCAGCGTATCTGCAAAAGTCTCAAAGAAGATGGGGTGAAGAGCCCTCTGCATGGGTGTCAACTTCCCGGACATCCGGAACAACATCAACTGGGGATCAGCACGCAGCATACTTGACTTTACCAGGAAGCAGGTAGAGCTGGACGAGACGGGATTCAATCACATGTACTAACAGGGTATATACCATGGCCAACAGATTGGTCCTTGTGAGACCCAAGTGAAGTACTTTGTGGGGGCCAAAGGCTGCCTTCGAGTCGCTGCTCACAAGAGTCTAGATGATTGTTGTCGTTTTTGTGCCAAGGCTTGCCAATGTGGAGGCACTTCATGTACTGCCCAACCCCCTCCTTTTGAAAAGGAAACACTTCAATTAGAGGAAGAAGACAATACAGAAAGAAGGGAACGAGAAGTAACAGCAGAGGAAAGGGCAGAGTTAAAGGGTGCATTGCAGGAGGTACCACAAAACCTGCAAGGACAAGGGCTGCATTTAGTTGGAATTGAAAGCCATGGCTTCTCAAGGCAACTGATTAATGATGTTGTTGCAAATTGCCAATACATATTGAGCATGGATGACAATATTTCTAATTTACCAGTATATTCTTTTCATAATGCACTCCGGATCCTGGAAGTAATCCAAGAAATGTTTGGAGACATTTCAAACTTTGATGAGACTCTTTCAATGTTTCACTTATAAAACAGATGTCCCTGTAAGGCACTACTTCGATTTGGCAGAACATGAAGAGTTGTAATGCTCAAAGTAATGGTATGTGACCAGGATAATGTTCCTGTTTTTTACTACTGTATGCGTTGCCACGTGCAACAGTAGTCAAATTTAATTGATATGGGGCTGTTCCATTTGCATGTTATATCAATACCCCCTCCCTACTGAGGAGCTCAGAATTTCTTTAGGGTCAATGCGTTTTGTGAGAATTTCTGCAAGGTTTAACTTGACTGAGTGGTATTTTCTCAGGCTCACCTTATTCTAGAGTAATTTCCACATGGTCCAGCTGAAATGAGGGGACTTACTTCAGTGGGAACCTAAAAGAGGGGAAAAGTGGAGTGCCTTGATAGGAAGTTGTGTCTAAAAAATGGAATAGCCCAATAAATAATTAACAATTGGAAAAGTAATAGGAATGGCTCATTGAATGTCCAGCAGCTGTTTGTTGTACCCATGACAAATTTCATTCAAATTAATGTTTTGCAAAAATTAATTTATATGTACAGTATATAACACAGTTACAACAAAACCTGTCTTAAGCTAAGCATTGTGTACAAGGAAATTTTCATTGGAAAATAATTTTCCATTTAATTTGATAAATTAAATGTATAATAGAGTGAAATGTTTTGTATTTTCAGAAAAAATCTTTTGTTTATTTAAAGTAATGTTTCTCTTTTGTTCAGTAGATCTGACAAAAGCCTATGTAGCAAGCATTTCCATTGGGTTTTAGGGACAGAAAAACAGGACTAGCAAGAATGTTCTGCTCATCCACATTTTGTACAAGGAAATTTTCATTGGAAAATAATTTTCATTGGAAAATAATTTTCCATTTAATTTGATAAATTAAATGTATAATAGAGTGAAATGTTTTGTATTTTCAGAAAAAATCTTTTGTTTATTTAAAGTAATGTTTCTCTTTTGTTCAGTAGATCTGACAAAAGCCTATGTAGCAAGCATTTCCATTGGGTTTTAGGGACAGAAAAACAGGACTAGCAAGAATGTTCTGCTCATCCACATTTTGTTTCTCTGATCTAAAACCCCAGGAAAAATCGATGCTAAGCAGGAAAACACTTCATTTACATAGGTGTTGAGTGTTCAAATGTAATAACCAACAATAAAACCATTATTTGATATGATTTAATATTTAGTTGACATGTTCTTTGGGGAAGGGGGGATTACTCTTTAAAAAGCTAGCCTGTATAGCAAGAATTTTTGTTATTTTTCAGGCCTGAGAAATATTCTTTTGACACTTTTGGGTGCAGGAAATTGGAGTGAGTGAAAAAATTGAGCAAGGCCAAAACATAGAAAATTTCTTTCTTTGATCTTTCTCTGCTCTGACAAACCACAGAAATGCTTGCTACACAGGCTGGCTTATCCCAATTAAATTATGGTAATTTGGCCCTATAATTTACTGGCAATGACTCATCTCTGGCCTACCAACTATAACTGGATCAAGCCAGTCCAACCAGGAAAAGCATCAACTGGAATGTACTTTCCTGTTAACAGCATGCTAATTTGACTACAACCCAGATGTGAACTAAAATGTGTCAAGCTAACGAATCCTTTAACAATTTAAAGATTTGCCTCCGGATTCTCTTCAACTAGTAGGAGGCTAAAATTGTCACTGATAAATGGAGCCCCATTCTTCGACATGATCTCCTATCCAAGCATTCAAGTCTCTGTAGTCTAGTCCATGAAGTAAGCTTCTCTGAAACTTAGGAAATGAGGGATAGCCTTCACGTCCAGCTGTTTTGCAGAAAGCATTTTGCTCAACAAGGTCTTTCACAATTTGTTCTACAGCTTCAACATCCTTAGAGTGTGTTCTGTGATGAAAGGAATCTTTCTTGACACAGTCTTTGTCGATAGACCGGTACATTGCTTCCATGGATTCAAGTGTTCCAGCAGTTCTTTCAGCATTCTTTTCGTCTAGGTTGCGTCCTAGGGCTCTCCACATTGTTTTCAGAACGCGATTTTGTTTATTTTTTTCAGATCCAATGAAATATTTTTTCCTCTCCCTCCACTGTTACTGAAGATCCTGTTCCACTTGCAGTTCAGGGCTTGTTGCTCTGGGAGTATTGCAATGCATTTAACCAAGTGAAGCAAAACTACGTATGCATATTTGGTATGGCCATGGTTCTTGTACAAGAGCAGAGCCAGCTTGTACAGATCAAACAATCTGTCACCATCACCTTCCTTGACACAGTCTTTAAACTCCATAAGAATCAATCCAAACGTTAGTTTTGCACTATGGTAATTGAACCCATAATCTTCTTTGCTTTCTTCAACCGCAACTTCCTCCTCTTCTGCAAGGTTGCCATGCTCTCTTACCTCATGCCTACACAATCAAATTTATTTAATAATTTATTTATTTATTTTAGTAAATTATGAAAAATAAAAACAAAGACAAAATAAAGGCTTGAAATATGAAAAAATGTTAACTAATGCCAATCAACATCTTGTGTTACACATCACAGCACAGCATATTTTTCAAATTTAAAATAATTTTTCACTTACGTATTCCTAGTTGTTGGGATGCTAAACACATTCCCACATCTGTGGCGACAGAAGTAGTAGCCGAGCTGATCTCTTAGTTGGCCGTTGTAAAAACTCAAATTGTGGACTCTGATCTCATGTCTATAAAAAAAAAGAATTTGTACACATCAGTTCCTTTTATTCGAAATTCTTTTGAAGGACCTATTTTGTTTCAGTAAGTGTCACAGCACTTTTTAATTTTTACCATCTCAACGCAGCTCTTGTTTGGGGGCAGCTGCTATTTAAATGCAACAGTGACAAAGTATTTGTTTCCTTCCCTGCCTGGCTGTAAAGAGAAGACATGTCGATAGCTTTATTTTATTATCATTTGCAAGTTTCCATTTTTCAGTGTATTGCTTTTCGTTAAAAAGGCTGCTCCAAAACTGTCAGTGGCACTTGTTCAAGGGTTGTACTTGTTAATTTTTCTCCTTAAAATGCAGCAGTTGTTTCAGGAAGAGGGTGTCTTAAGTTTATTATTTATGGTACTTCCATTGTTGGACTATGACTTCTAGTGTTTTTCTTCTTTAAAACATAGAACACCCCCCATTATTCAATTGGTTAAAATGTTGGTTTTTATCGAACACTAAATTGCTAAATTTCAATAGATTGAACTAGTACCAACCTTACTCTACTAAAGTGTAGCACATATGTTGCCTGGCAACCTTCCTGGCGACACCTCCAGCGGCCAGCAGCCTTTTGTGCCTCCTGTAGTTCTGACGATCTCAACACCAAATCACCAATATCGCTAGTGCTGAATACAGACTTCTTTAGATGTTCCTGACAAATCTTTAACAGCCACTTGCTTTGCACATGCTTTGATACACTAGAGTCTGGCAGTACAACATTTGGTTGATCCATAATAACAAAATAGGAATTTGTTAAATGGATACTTCAGGACTCAAGAAAAGGTAACCACATCTGTGACCTTTTCAATCTGCCAAATATTCTTTGCAATATTTCTGTACAAAGAGCACAACAACAAATAAGGCAAAAAATGACATCGGTCATACTTACCATCAAGTTTTTTCATGCCAAGTATTTCCATCATTGATGCCCATATATGTGCCTCTATCCACACTGATGAACTCGCTGTATTCATTGTAGTGTGCTTTAACACCCTTTGCAGCATTGGTTTTTCCGGTTCGGTTGATACTTGCTGCTGTTGTGCCAATGTTTGAAGCAGATGATAAGTCTACAAACAGCTTGTACTCTAGCTGCAAAACAAAAAATTATAGTAGAATCAAGATTACTGTTAGGTTACACAAGTTCTCATCAATCATAAACTTGTTGAGCAATAAGTGCTAGATACGAATTCATACAGAGCAATATACAAACTTAAAAAGTGAGAAAATAAAGTTTAGACAGTCAAAACTTTATTTTCTCGTCTTTTAAATTTTTATATATCTGATATTTATATGCATGACATAGACTTACAATGACTGTAATGATATTTGAATAAGCATGCAGCACGGGTTCCATTTGAAATCACATGGATAAATTCAAGCCAAAACTACATAAAATGTGTGTCAAATATAGTTTTTTTATGTCCATTTTCACTTCAATTGACAAAAATTACCAATATCATTTGAAATGTGACAATGCAGAACAGAATCAAAACATTCTGATCGTGGAGTGTGTGCAAGAACAAAACACAGTCCTGTTAGACAGACATCACTGACAGCCTCTAGCCCCAGGCTCTGCCTTGCAGCTTCCAGCTCTTGAATCAACAAAGAGTAGCAATTGGGTGAGTAGCTATCATAGCATTCCAAGTGCGTTTCTGTCAGGTGAAGATCGACTTCAATCATAGTCTCATCCTCCTTCCCTTGCTCTGGCAATTGGGTCTTCATAATTTCCTCTCCAAGCATCAATGCTGCTTTGTTTTCCTCGATGATTTTTTTCCACACATACACTTTGCCCTCTAGTTATGAAACCATTTTGGTCTGCATTCGCAGGATACTATCTGGCGACATGCATAAACCAAGGCGGTTCAATCGAATGATGTCTTCGTGTCTCGTGCCACTGTGAAACAAGATTGCAGAGATACGGTAATGAAGAGCTGAGGCTTTACGGCTTGTCTCTCTGCAAAGAGTTGCAGCGGCAAAAGCAACAGCATTTGCGCTTGGGCCTGGAATTTGTATTTCCTCTCCCACCATACAGGTGACAAAATCATAAAACGTAGGGCAAAACGTTTTAAGTTCATGCAGAAATGTTAAACTTGAAAAGCCCACCGCTTCATCTGGGTTACGCAAAAGCAAAATACTTTCTTGTTTTAGATAGGCTGATATTTCTTTCGATATCCTTTTAATGACTTTGTCCTTTACTTCGTCCCACAGGTCTTTGTGACTTACAATCGTGTTGGAAGAAGCGTTCCAGTTTTTATTGCAGAGCTGCCGCACTAACTTCTTGGTTTCTTCATCGCGGGGAATTCTTGTCACTATAGTTCCCGCGTTCGAACAAACGACCTTTAGCTGCAGCCCTTCTTTAGGAAGATCCTCAACACTTAAATGAGAATCCACATTATCTTCGCTCTCAAGACACTGTTTCCTAAATGCTAAGGATCTGCGCGGTGACTTTTCTTGTGCTGGTCCAGGTGGAAATACTCTGGGTGTTTTCCGGCTGGGGCTTTTTCCTTGTGGAGTGTCCAACAAGCGTTTTGGTGAAATGTTCTCCTTAGTGGGCGTCGTTCGGACTTGTGGATTTTCTACAGTTTCTCCGACGATTGCTGCTTTTATCTCCTGGTGCAATTTGCCGAGATTTCTTATTTTTCTGGCGCATTTATTACAAACCCTGCACGAGCACTTGGCTGGGTTCTGCTCCACTTCTATCCCGGCCACCTAGATGTTTCCGCCAAAACGGTACCTCTACATTCACTCCTTTTCGAAGGAATAAATAAATTTTCTGATGACTTGTTGCCGTCCTTGCCGTGTCTCTCGCCAACTGTTCCAAACTTAGTTTTAAAGTCGCATTGGCATACTCTACATTTATCGCTTGGTTTTTTGCTCGCCATTTGCGACTATGAGAAATTTTGACACCAGACTCGTGTGTGTTGTGAAGCGCAATCACTTAAATTAGATTTCTTACGTTTCCTAGATTTCTCGCGGAAAATCTCTACTTCCCACAGGCACAGAACTTTGTTTTGACTTGAACGGAAGTGAGTCTTGCACTTCTGTCTGATTTTGATTGGCTACTTTTGAAAAGCTGTCAAGATGTCGAGGTCACTGAAGCAAAATACCGACGTTTGCTGGCAAGCGTTTCTTTCCTTCCTTTCCCCCTCCCCACTCGCTCCATTTTTTCGCTCGCTCCCATTTCTCGTGCGGCCATGAAATCATTGAAAATTTTTCTTTGCTCCTAAAACCCACGGAAACGCTTGCTACGCAGGCTACCAAAAACGAAGCAAATTCCCTCCCCAAGGCTAAATGAACAGAAGACAACAGAAGACAAAAGCTGAGCAGAACAGCAGATAAGTTTTTTATGTACTGCAATTTGAATTTATCTTTAGCAAGATATTTTCATAAATATCAAAACTAAAACTTTTCTTTTGTCTGATCAAGTCTAAATAAAATATTATCTCCTGAGATTTTAACTGAAACAAACTAAACCAGGTATATTAAATAGACTCCAAACAAGAAAAAATGTTTGATGTTCTGATTGCTAGCAAGTGTATATGAAGTACCAGCAGGGTATGTTAACTTTAGTTTTGAAACCATTGTTTTCATCTGTTGATAGTTTAACTTAAATTGGACCGTAATTACTAAAATGAACTACAGTTAGTACAACTTTCCCAAACAATCATCTTTATTTTTTGTTCAAGTTTTTTTCACACAACAAGCAATAACTTGCGAGTACAAAATATATTTGTAGTTTCATTCCCACTCTATAAATTGCTGTCATTACAATGGAGAATCAGTCATATTTAAGATCTTCGAAGTCAGTCTTGCCAATTTTATAGAACCCAAAAAAAGGTCTACTAAACACTTCACTGAAAGCTTTGGAACTTACTGCAAGCCTCCATCTAGCTAACTCAAAATTTCAATTTTTTTCTAAATCAGTCCTACAGTGTATATACTATACTTTCCATCCGTACAGGCCATGGAACTTTCTGTACTGTCACTATGTAATTGTTACCTACAGCTAGCTATTACTCTGACAATATGTCAACACTTTCTAAATCAGCCCTAACAAGTATTATTTACAGTAGTTTTCACTAACAAGCTATGGAACTTTCTGTATGTGCTTGTAGCCTTTAGCTAGCTAACTCAAATATATGATTTTCAAAACTTTCAAAATCAGCCCTAATTTACAATACTTTTCACTTACAAGTAATGGAACTTTCTGTATGTGCTTGCAATATTTCAAAACTTTCAAAATCAGCCCTATTTACAATACTTTTCACTTACAAGCTATGGAACTTTCTGTATGTGCTTGTAATATTTCAAAACTTTTAAAATCAGCCCTATTTACAATGTACAATACTTTTCACTGAAAAGCTATGGAGCTTTCTGTATGTGCTTGTACGTTGGTGCTACCGTAAATCAAAACGACTAAAAAAGCGGTCATAAGTCTGTTTTTCCCATAACTTTGGCTTTAAGAGTCCCAGTTTGCAAAATTCGCACCCCCCCCCGACAAAAATCCTGCCTACGGGCCTGTGACTGATACTCATAACACGTCTTACACGATTTCTATAGACTTATCTGCGCTAGCCGTCTTTTGTATTTTGCAGAATCTAACATACCTTACTATCTAATCTCCTTTGTTTGGCTTGTCTGGTCTTCAAAATTCTTTCCTTTTCCTTTATCTCTTCCTCCATTTCCTTCAATTTGGCCTCCAGCTCCCTCATCTTTGCATTAGCTTTAACCTGTTTGTCATGGTATCCCTTTGTTTTGAGGCTTGAAGACCAATCTGTTAACGCTTTCTGTTCGGCATTGTCGATATTCCAAACTTGGACAAGTTCTAAAGCCTCGCGCGAAATAAATAAAGTGAAATTGAAAAATCCGAAACGATAGAGTTGTTCATATTTGAAGGAAAAGGGCGTTAAAATAAAAAAAACCCCAAGCCTCAAATTCCACGCTCAACTGAAATATCGGAAAACATCGCTTGATGCCAAACTACAACGACAGCGACTACCACACAGCTACAGAAACAGCCGCCATGTTTGGTACCGTTGTGAAGGTCTGTTCACGGAGCTTGTTTTCCCGCCATTCAAAGTATGGTATGAAGAACAGCAAATCAGCAACGATACGCCGATAACAGCGCTTCCGCTCAGTTGTAATTCGTACCCAGTCTCCTGAAATAAGCGACGGTCACCGAAAAAGTTGGTTACACGGCGGGTGATAAACCACCCTAAATATAACAAAAATCAACCCTAAATGTAACAACTTTTCAACCCTAAATGTAACAAATGTTAACCCTAAATGTAACAACAGTATGTTTACGATCATTTACATGTTTTAGTGAGCAATACGATCACCAAACTTATCCAGGCAGGGAGTGGTCCCAAGAATTGAGATCACGAGAGGCCTCAGCAACCACTAAGACTAAATAACCATATATCAAAACAAAAAAAAAACAAAAACAAAACGACGACGGACGACGAAAAACACATCCCACAAGTACAGAGACAGAAGTGACATATAGGACGATAATACAGCGGTAACACCGAGAACTGCATGAAGAGGACACTACTGATGCCGAAACGTCCAGGAAAAGAGACAAACATAAAACAGACAGGTAAGTGAAGAAAAAGAAGAAAAAATATGTGAATTAAGAAGCAAGAAAAGGAAGTATTGCCTTCATATTTCTTGCAGGACTCAGTATTGTCCAGAATGGGCCATGCCTACAGTTTCTGACGGAATCAGTTATAGAAGAGACCTTTAACAATGATCACCATGCATTTTGTATCTGCGAAAGGGACTTAGCGAGCTTGGAATTTATCAGGTACATGTACCTACAGTGGTTGGATAGAGTCAACTTTGCTTGAGCATGAAAGTGGATGTAAGCTAGTAACATGACAATGTGATGATGGCTCCCACCTGTGATTAGTTGAGAATAAAATTATTGTGCATTTCATTGGTAGCAAATTGTTTAGCAAATGCTGCCAGACAAGCAACCACCTAGAAATGTCTAGCTAGTGAAAAGTTTGAAAACTCATTGCCACTTTAATACCACATTACGCACAGGCACCTTACAGCAAGGTGCGGTATTCATTTCAGAAGCAAGGATTTTTGTGAATTATCTCAATAGGTAAATGGTTGTATGTTTACTGTCTGACCTTTGTGGGAAATTGGAAAAAAATGAAACATATGTAATTTAGTCACAATAGGAGTTTTGCATTATATAATAAATTTGTGTTTACTTTAATCAGCTGTCACTGTAGACATGAAAATAAAATGTTATATAAGATACGAGGCAAATTAGCCAGTGGCATATAGTTTTTCTCCACTATTCCTAAGCCCAGACGGTCCACAAAATTAACTTTAGTTAGTAATTTAGATTTGTTATTTTAACACTTTCACTCCCAACAGTGCAAAATGATGAGTTGTTAAATTATCATTACTTGTTTTTACATATTTTTATTAAGCAGTTAGGAGAATTTTAAATTTCATATACCAGAGTTTGGAGAGTCAATAATTAATTTTCACTTTGTCGAAACCAATCCACTTATTTTATTTTGATACAGAGAAGAGATTTACAGATGTAACAGATTTTATCAAAAGGATATTTCCCAAACACCTATAGTGTTAATATATAAAAAATGGTGATTACAGTTGCAGCACATTGTCTCGATTGTACACAGTTTTGTACAAATGAACTTAATAAAGTCAGTTGTGGTTAAGAGCATTTGATTTTGCTTGTCAGTTGATGTGTTTAGATCCTCAGAGCAGACATTGTAATTAGGCGTACAAAAACAGGAAGGTTGCAAGTTTAAACAAGATGTCGTGAAGGAACTGTTTCCTGCACATGCTGTGGCCAATCGTACTTGTTCCAAAGGCCATAAAAAGTCAGTCTTGATTTCCCCAGTTTGATAATTGTAAGAAATACCAAACTGTTTTTCCTTCTTGATGATTGCCTCCACCCTTCTTTCACCACTTTCCACTTTCTTCGAGAAAGTTCCCCTCTCGATACCGTTGTCCGTTAGCTTAAAGAAAAGGCGTCGAACCCTTGTTGGGTTCGTGAAGGCCATGACACGGGTTGTTTACCATTTACAAAAAAGTTCCAGAAATTTCGGTTGAAAAGTAAATGGAAACTTTCCGGAACGAACGGGATTTCTGAGAAGGTTGTCCTGTTTTTTCCATCGGAATATTCCGAGTGGAAATTCCGGGAAATTTCTTTACCATTTACATGTTTTCTGACTAGTTCAAGGCCATCAGCGAGATTGTTGTCACGACCGCTCCCATTCAACATGGCGGAGGAAGAACTCGATTTCTGCGATGAAGGCCTTTTAAACCGTTACGAGTGTTCAAGCTGCCATTATGGTTCAACTGATATGGTAGCTTTAATTAATCACAGTTGTGACATGTA
>JAOBYE010330095.1:0-15197 GCA_025403585.1 Parazoanthus swiftii | reverse complement strand
TGTATGTATGTATGTATGTATGTACGTACGTACGTACGTATGTATGTATGTATGTATGTATGTATGTATGTATGTATTTACGTATGTATATCCGTATGTATGGATGTATGGATGTATGGATGGATGGATGGATGGATGGATGGATGGATGTACGTATGTATGTATGTCACAAGTGCACTTACTAAATGGCTTGCCGTGATTTCGCGAATAAACGTTAACTTATTAGATTGAGCAAAATGTTAAACTGCAGAGTAATGCTCTGTGCAGTGTTACATACTTGAGATATCAATTCGGCAAAAACAACATTGTCATAAGCTGTAACTAAATACACACATAAATACCCAGCGCGGTAAGAGGAAAGGGGCACCTGTAATAGGTCCGAGAGACTAGAAACTACTTTCTGTATCATTCAAAATCACTCTTGCAGTTCGTGTCTCGTAATACCGCTTATTTTGACGTCTAATAAAACATTTGTGATTCGGCTTATTATTAGTTTGTTTAGTGTTTTGCTTTTCCGTTCGATATCTGTTATACAAAGAGGTGATTTCCGCTGCGTTTTGTTTCATATTCTAGTATCATTTTGCGAAATCCTTTCACCTTCAACAAAACAGTTCCCTGTATCAATCATTTACCTTACATAATACACCTCGATCACGCCATTTTAAACGCAAAAAAAAAGGTGAAGATTAGTTGCAGCTAAGATTGTTGTTCTCAACGTAAACCAGAGAAAGGTTCTTGGGTGAGTTGTGGGGCGAGGGGGTGGGAAGGTTTCGGTTAGTTTTGATCGCTCTCTTGTAAAGACAGGCATTAACTCCCGCACAGCCACAGCAAACCGATTTTACACGCGGCTGCCAACAGAATTATTTCAGTCAGTTCAATGGCTTTTTTTGAGTCCAGAAAAGAAAGGGGAAGTAAAATTGGGCTAGGGCTAGGGTAATTAACGAAAAAGTCACCTTGAAATGTCAAGAACTAAATTAAACCTGCTAAACTCCTGTTCGTCGTACTCAAATGCGTTAAAAGAACATTTGAAAGTAGGTACTAATTTGGCGTATGAGACGTCTTTTTTCTCAAGGAGACCCCTTCCCTGCTAACGTGCTTTATATCATATACAGGCCTTAAACAATTAACCTTTGTTTGCCTTTGGCGTTGCAAACCTTAGCAAAACTACTGGAATATCTAAACGCACAAATATGAGTTTTCAACAAAGTAAAAATTAAGAACACACTTGAGGCTGAAATCTAGAAAAGTTTCTGCATGAACTTTCAGTCTGCGAAACAAAACTAGACGTTCTTAAGAAAAAAGGGTATTCAGCAGTCTCGCATATTCACCCGTGTCAGGACGTGAGGCAATTGGTGAGGACGGCGGTCTAAACTTGTTGCGCTCTGCACAATGCAGTGATTATCGACCCTTATCACAGACACGTCTGAATTGTTTTCTTTGGGATCCGGATTATTTGAGCGGATGCATTTTACTCTACTTGAAATTCGTCGGAACGCTGGCCGAAACTCGCGACTTCTAGCGGCGTAAACCCATGGGTTACAACAGGACGAACTGTAGGCGAAAAACCCTCCCCAAAACCAGGCACGGATGATCTTAATCTTCAAGCAATCGTTTGTTGTTATCAGCTGAATCCCTGAGATTGCCATGCTTGGCGTGTACAACACGAGGAATATGCCGATCACTATACCAATCGTCCAGGCTGCTTTTTTGTTTTTCTTCACGTCCACGAATTTGCTGTTGTCGGCTAAGTCCGAAGAAACTGAGGTCTCCACAGCAATTTGCTTCACCTGCCGAGACGCAGCTTTAAAGATGTGATAGTAACAATATATGATGACTGAGAGGGGTACTGTGACTCCTAGGATCGCGGTGGTGATCCACAGCTTCGGCAGATCGTAAATGTCGGTAATAAACAGCCTCACTGAAGCAAGAAAAATGGAGAAACACCACACAGTTAATATGGCGGACATACACTTCCACGTTGTCATCACCTGTAAATAACGGTACACCGAAGTTACGGCGAAGTAGCGATCTATGGAGATAACTGCCAAGTTCCACGTTGTGGTTATAACTGTTTGGACTGACATAAACTCCGTTGCGATTGTTAGTGGATGTTGATTCTCCCAAATGTTCAGAGCACTTTTTGCGGCCCACAAAGGATTGACTATCAATCCAACAACAAAGTCAGCGAAAGCCAGAGAGGCAATATAATAGTTAGAATACGTATGCAGACTCGGTGTTCGGTAGATTGCCCACAGAACCACTCCGTTTCCACCTACTGACATGAAACCCGAAACACTGTATAAAATGGTTAGCACGATGGTTGATGGATACATCAATTCACCTGTGCAGACACTTGCTCTATCTCCCGTCGAATTCATCGCAACTCGCGTCGATTTCAAACTTGTTCTTACTTCAACTCGCTAGAGATATCTTCTAACTCTAGCGTTGTCATGCATGCAGCCGGGCTGTTAAGTTCGGATCGGCGTCTAGCTGCCAGAACAACTGAAAAAAGTAACTGTCCGTTTTTATGTTTTTATGTATTCTCTGACTTATTGCAGCAAAAGACCGATTTCTGTTTTTGAAAATGTTTTTTGTTTGATTGTTTGAGTTTTTCCCTAGAGCCTTGAAACATCTGTCGGTTTAATTAGAAAATACTCTAGGATTACCGGATCCCCGCTTTTATCCAGAATTAAGCTCATTTCGGAGTTCTTGACTTTGTTGATCGAGGAATTAGGAAGTTCGATGATGCAAGAAGTCTTCATTGAAAAAGTTCTCCTGAGTGCTTTACTGGACAATACTATAATCGCGAACTGCTGCCCTGCTACTTGGTGCATTAAAGCAACGCAGCCGTCTTTTATAGCAATTTTAATTATATTACTTGGGCGAATTGGAAGTTGTCCTCAATTGGGTTCCCGTAGTGAGTAATTTCCTTTTTTAGAGTGAATCTAAATGAAGGGTTATCAATATTAAATTTTTAGCAGCTAAGGCAATATATAACTTTGGCTGTTTATATATTCCCTTTTTATATATGCAGTAAGCATATCGGCAATCTCTTCATCTTCACAAACAGTTTCATTTTATTTTCACACAGATATAAGAGAACGTCTTTCGATAGTAAATAAGGAAATGTTAACCAGCATGTTTGGCGTTGTGCTGAACTTAATTGAATGAAACACAACTGGATCCATTATATTTATAAAGGTTCCGTTCCTCTGAAAACTTGTGGCTATTTCCATATTTCGTTAGCAGAACGGTTAGTAAATTTCGTACCGCGTTTTATGCTCTGTTTTAAACTTTTAAAAGCATCTTTATCGGTCTAATGCCATGGTTTAAAGATACATATTATTAAATCGCCATGGAAACCTTTGTTGCTGTCAAGATTTGAGTAAATATGATTTTACAATTTAATCATGGGCTTGATAAATCCGTGGAACGGGCCAACATTTTAGTAAATACAATAATATTCTTGCAATTTAAACCTTACTTCGACATTTGAACCTATGGTTTTAAAGGTTTCGAGTTGTCGTTCTCGGAAGAAAGCGGAGAAAACAACTTTTGAGACACCTTAGTATAAACTAACAAACAACTGAAGTAATTCAAATGCGATGAATTGTTTATAATTTTTTGGAAAACGAGCCAGAGCTTTTTCACCCACAAATTAAAATGAAAAACTGTTAAGTAGCGCAATATCGCCAAATTATCATTAGTGGCGCAATTTTATACAACACAGACGTGTGATATTAATATTTAGGGCACGTTTAACGATCTGTAATGGCCTCAAAGCAAAAATATACAAAGTTCTAAATTCAGAGAAAGCTTTGTAAAATTACAAAACTTTTATGGCGCTAATACCTAAATTTGAATTATTTATTATTTATTGTGAAAAACGTTCAACAACATCAATTCTCTAGTGTTTTCATTGCTCAAGATTGTCAATAACCAATTGGAAAAGAAGTTGTTTTGACAAAAAGTATCTTTAGTTGTGTTGTAAAAAAACCCTACATACTCAAACAATGCGTAACAAATTTGTTTCACAAAACCAATAACTTTATTCTGGGAATCTAGCTGTTCTTTGAGAACAGACTACTTAAATTAACGGCCTTTATTTAATCAGACCATCCAAAGAACAAGTGATAAATAAAAATTAAGTCGAAAACTGAAGTTGAAAATGTTGTTTATGTTAGTATTGAAAAAGGTGTTGACAGTTGTCTGTTTTCAGACTATTGATATTGTTTTACAACGGATAAACTCGCGATTGAAATAAACAAATAATGTAGACTTTGCAAGAGAGAAAAGATTATTATGAGGGTACTTGTACATTATTTTAAGACTGTTTTTTCGAGTCAGCGAGTCGAGAATATTGAGTTTAAGTACAATCAACATATTCGTGAAAGCAGAAGTTACCGTGGTTCTGGCAATTTTTCTCTATTTTTAGCAGTTTTCTGAGCATTAAAAATATTGCTTTATTGCAATTTTCAAATTTTACCTGTTCTTTTAACAGCCCCCCTACCTCGAACAAAGACCAATTTTAAAAGTCGTAATTACCTTTGATTAATTTTAAAAGCAATCCCTTAACTGACATAGCTGCATCCCCTTGAAATTAAAATTTCTTTCACAAAGGACAGCAGTTTCCTGTTTTTGTCTTCATAACCAGATAACTACATGTATTACATGATCACTAGCTCAGAAGCATTTTTACCCGTGCAAACAGTTTGTGACATCTTCTGTAACTTCCTAGTGAAGATTGAAAACTAGATGAAAAAACAGTTATTTTTGTCTTGAAGACTGAAACATCCAGTTTTGTTACATCATGTCTTCATCGAAGGCTGTTTTAAATGTGTGAATATATTTTTGAAAACACATGTCGAATTAACGATTTTTTCCTAATCAAGCATGATAATTGCAGATGGGACGATATTGCAATTTGAACAGCGCAAAACGTCAACTCAGACGTTAGTCTTTATATGTTCACTTATCGAGGAAATTTTAAAAAGTTTTAAATCACCCAGACCAAAAGGATGGCATCATTTGCGCGCTCGTGTATATTTTCGTGCAGTTGAATATCTCGGTAGGTAGAGATTGTCATCCCGGGGGGGTGGGGGTTGGGAAGTACTCCGCAATAATTTAGGTGGGAGTGTGCGCGGCGGCGCGCTTATAGTGCCACCCGTTGTCAGACCAAAATATGAAAATTTCCCAACCCATTTTCGGACCTGAAGCTAAAATTGATACCCATTTTCAGATCAGCGTGAGCTTATATTTTTTACAATTGTAAGGCGCTTAGGACGCTATGTATAGGCGCAGTATTTATTATTCATCATATCATTATATTTATAGATCCCATTTTTTTACCAGTCTTCATTGATTATGTTCTAAATCCAACTAGTAATCTTCCAAATCCTTTTATTAAAAATTACATACCGTCAACTGTCTGTTGTTGTTTTTTTTTTTTTAAAAAAACCGATTTCAGCTACCAACTGAATGTATGGGGACACCTCAGCAGCTTCGTCCTAGCATTAGACCAAATCTTAGACCAAAACGGCTCAAAAACCCTACCCTTTTATTTATTCTTTGATACCGCATAGACCTATATAACTCAAACATGTGATGGAGTATCCCCCGGATCGCAAGCTAGCGAAAATATATACTGATTATTTTAAGCGAGCTTCATTTTAAGTTTAGTTATATATGTCAGGTTTAATACATTGACTTATTTGATACCTTATTCTGAACCAACGGACAGTCATTGTGCGGTTCTCTTCTTTCTTTTAAGGTTACCGTTCATGTTGAGCAATGCTTTATTGGCAGTCTCCGTTGTTGCACATCGGAAGCTCATAAACCTATATATCACTGGAAAGCTTATAAAATTCTCTAACTCATAGGCTGTCTTGTTTTTTTAAGAATATAAGTTCTTAACGAGTTGGTCTCACCGTATTTTAGGGCTTTTAGGACCACTGTACGCCCTTTCCGAAGTTCCAGCAAAACTGCGCTTCATTTTACGGCATCATTCGTTACCTTGTCATATTTGACACTGTTTACACTCTTTTTCCGTGTGATGTATTTTTGACAGCCCACATTTTTACTATTTTAGAGCCGCCGAGAAAAATCGTTCTATTATTTAACTACCAAAATGCGAAAGCTTAAAGCAATACGTTAAGAAATGACGGAGTTGGGACTTCGAGCTCTAAAAGCAAAAACTGCAGCACGGTTTTGTTTAAACATTTTGTTTTGTTTTTTTGCAATGTTGAACTTCGTCGGGTATTTGAATGACCGGCATTGTTTATTCTTACAGCGAAGAATTCATTTTGCCGCAAGGCCATGCTGTGGCTTTGACAATTCGAGGATCTCAACACCGCTCTTTTTGCTGTCTCGACAAAGGGTTGCTCTTTCTAAGGAAACATCTAGCTCTTCTGGATCTATTATATTTAAGTGTTTGGGGGGGGGGGAAGACACAATTCTTTCCCATTTCCTTCTTCATAGTCGCAGTTGCTTCCGTCCTCTTCTTCATCAGCTTGCTGGCACAATAACAACCAGAGCAGGTGAGCGCTTTTACTTCCGGTTAAAGTTGTAATTTGTTCGGTGTTTTTGATATCAAAAAGTTGTTTTCGTATATTGAAGACCTAACTCTTGTCTATTCATTTTAGCAATAATCTCAATTTGGTCAATTAAATTGTTTTTAGCGTGAACGGTGACCTTAATAGACCTGTCATTAAATGAGCGATCTAAAGAGTCTCCAATCCTTAGTCTCAATGGGTCGGCAAGCGGTATGTTAACTTTGAGTGGAATACTTTAAAAAGCTGAAATTGATTTCGGCGTCACACAAAGATCTTTGTGCAAGAAACCGCTTCGTATATATGCGGATTATACCACAAAATCAACTGAGGATGTGCTCCTGCCACTTTTGATAATATTGTTGGTAGCGGCGTAAGAATAAAGTCCTCCTCTGGGACCTGCCACCGTATTCCCTGCGTGTCGTAAGAGGCGACTAAAAGGGACAACTAGGGGTGGTAGGGTGAGTCATCTGTCTCAGATGCCAAAGTGCTGTGTGGCAGCGGCGTAAGAATAAAGTCCTTCGGGGCCTGCCACCGTATTCCCTGCGTGTCGTAAGAGGCGACTAAAAGGGACAATTAGGGGTGGTAGGGTGAGTCATCTGTCTCAGATGCCAAAGTGCTGTGTGGCAGCGGCGTAAGAATAAAGTCCTCCGGGACCTGCCACCGTATTCCCTGCGTGTCGTAAAAGGCGACTAAAAGGGACAACTAGGGGTGGTAGGGTTATTCATCTGCCTCAGATGCCATAGTGCTATGTGGCAGCGGCGTAGAATAAAGTCCTTCGGGACCTGCCACCGTATTCCCTGCGTGTCGTAAGAGGCTACTAAAAGGGACAACTAGGGGTGGTGGGGTAAGTCGATGATTCTGGCTATACAAAACATTCCAAACCACACTCTTACCGTCCAGCTTGTGGGAAGACAGTGACTGCATGCCGCCTGCAGAACACAGCTTCCGTGACCAGCAGCTGAATAGAAATATAAAGCCGGCTACACACCAGCCAGTTTTTATTTTTATATTTAACGGAGACCCCCAATTTGTCTGGGTAGTGGGCCAGCAGCTCATCACACGCAAACTGTTTTCTAGTTGTCGGGAGTCCTCCGATTTTTTTCTGTGGGGTTCGAATTGGTCGGGCTTGTAGCCCAATGCACTTGCCGATTTTTCCGGCGTCAAGAGACTGTCGGAGGCGGAGTGGTGGAGCGGTTAGCGTGTCTGACTCGTAACCTGGAGTTCGTGAGCTCAAACCCCGGCCTGACCGCTGTGTTGTGTCCTTGAGCAAGGCACTTTACTCGGCTTGCTCTAGTCGACTCATCTGTATAAATGAGTACCAGCTTCTGCTGGGGGCTAACCTGTGATGGATTAGCGTCCTCTCCAAGGGAGTCACAGACTCTCATCCGCTTAACACTACGGAAACGGGAGATAAGCGCCGGTTTTATGAGCCACTTGGCTCGGGAAAGGACTTAGCTAGCTTAACCCAGTACCCTGGCCAATTGTGCATTGTTCTTGTAGCAGCATTCTTTTCTATTGGCTGATACGCAACCGGCTCACTCCCAGGGTCTTCTGGGTATTTTTCAAAATGGCGGTACCTCTCGAAGCGAAGGAGAATAACAGTCTGCGTGGAGGCTACGGTTTTCTCAATAGAAGATAAAATACCCAGAAAACCCTGGGAACGACTAACACGCAAATGGACTTTGACACTTAATCGGGCAGTACCCGACTATATCGGCCGAACCTTCTGAGATAGAACAAGGCCAATCCCGCCGCCCGACTAAAAAACGTTGTGGGATACTTATCGAACTTTGAACTACCCTACACTGCTAGTGCTAACTGATTTTGGTCTGCGACAAAAGTTCGAGGTTTCATCAGCAATATGCGGTGGGCTTTTTATCGAAAACAGAAGAAAGATTGCAGAAGAAACTACACTCTTCTAAAAATAACTTAAGTGGTTAAAAATAGTTTTTTTTTCTAAAAATATCTCCGAAAAATCGTCTTGACACAAAACACTGAGATACTGTGCTTACGAAACGTTTATGTAAATGTCCTGCACTAAGACTGCGTGGAGTTTTGAAATTAAAAATGCTTTTTTTTAGTTAAGGCGCTGGCAAATATGTGGAACCGTTCTCGAGAAACGTGTACTATGCCTTTTATAAATAGCCAATCTGTTAAAATATTCAATTGCGGCCTTAAATTTCTCAGCATGCTATATGTTTCAAATGAAAACAATCCTATTAAAAAACAAGATTCAAAACATATTTATAAAAGAGTACGTCCTTCAATCACGAAAACTCAGACAATGCATTTTAATGGCCTTAACAGTCTCATTTAAAAATGACATTTTTGCTCTTAGTCTTCTCAGTCAGCTCTAAACAATAATCTAGTTATGAAGAAAACAAGTCACCGAAAGAAGGTTGAAATGTTTGTTTCTCATCCATTGTGAAGCTCCCTTGACCTTGTTTCCATGTGTTACTGATCGATGTAAGCTTCTATAAAATCTTGTGAGCTTGTTTCAGATGGTCGCGTTTCAAAATGCTTTTGAAAGTTTGGTTTTTCTGGATGACCACAGCCCAACTAGTCGTTAACTGCCAAAAGGAGCCTGTTTGCTATTGATCTTAGACCAGAAACGACTCGTAAGTTTCTCGCCGCAAAACTGATGCAAAAGACATAATTCCTTAATATATAGCTCATGAAACGTAAGATAAAACTCTTCAAAATTACCAACAAATATTTCACTTCAGTTTTTTACTACTAACGTTCCTCTGATCATTTTAAGAACTTCTACCGTGATTGTGGGGCTTGAAACAGTGTTTCAGATAAAAAAAAAAAACTAACCAAGAAAACCCCAGAAACAAAGTTAGCTTACACGGAAATGAGCTTATATAAACTTAAATTCTGTTGAATTTAATGAAGCCGTTAAAATCTTGACAGAAATTGAAATAATAAAATACATTTTGAACGTTTTGATTCACAGTAAAGCTTAACGGCTTCAATTAAAAATTCGACTGAATTGACGGGCCTAAGTCACTCTCTGTATGGTCCTTTTTCGCGTTCACCTGACGAACGGTTAAATAAACTATACAAAAACTGTTTTCAGCAATTTTCTTGAGACAAAACGTTCATTGATGTACTTAAGCAAAACATTTCTATTTCTTCAAACAAATTAGAAATACCGGAAAACGTTTGGCCAAAATTCAGTGTAAACTCAACCAATCTTTATCTCAACTAACCAATGGTTTACAAGGACGACACCTAACAAATTACAGGAGCAAAATATTGGACAATCGGTTCAGAATTCTATTTTATTTAATATTGTGGAGAAATGTATTTTAATTATCCACTGTAACCATTATTTAAATTACTTTGATTGAAGATGTTGATAAAAAAATGGAAATGTATTTCAAAAGCTTAGAATAGTTATGATTTATCATCTAATATATTATAATGAGGACTGACGTACAATTACAAAATGATTCCCTAAAGGGCAGTTGCACCTTACTTCAGACCCATGCATCTATAGACGTTCTTTGAAATGAAAAATAACTGCTCTTGTCAACTTCACTATATGTATTATTCGAATCATAGTTTATAAATATTATATAATTATCAAGCTTATCTGATAAGACATAGGACCACTCAAAGTGTAATTACCAACGTTGATTTTGTCATCATTAACTCGGATGATCAGTTTTCTCTCAAGTTTTATTGCTTCGGAAATGACTTGATAAATTGTGAGTACGTTTGGTGTGACAGCAGTCTGAAACGATGTTAATGCTCAGTCTTCGGTGCATTACGGCTCGAAGCGCTTCTACGCGGTACCACGAAACCTCCATTAAACTAAAGATGCAGGTTAAGTTAGAGATTGTACTGAGATATGAAATCTAGAAGCTGGCGTCAAATCGTCTGGGTTGTGATGAATGTGAGATTTTCTTGAAAGACGTCGATTTTTTCCATGTTACTGTTTGTTTCTTGTAGAAAAAAGTGGCCGTTTTAACCCCATTCGAATCAAAACTAGAAAACAGAAAACCCTTACAGATTAATATCTCAACCTTAACATCAGTTCGACAACTAGGGATAAATTTAAAGAACCAGAGCTTCGTTTTTTGTATACTTTTTGAATGGCTTGCAAGACTGAATCGACAATAAAACGTTAATTTGGGTCTGTAGTTAGTGATCATGGACTCTAAGCCATGATCGTTCTAGAACACAGTTGAAATCAGTGTCCGTGTTCTGAAATTGTCAGATTTCTTGCACAACCATTCCCGAAGCGTCTAGTTGCGATCGGTTGGATATTTTTCTCCTACTAGCACCAGCCCCAAGATGATTTCGATGTGACCAAGAGCTCTGGCAAGTGTCTTGCGAATGAGACGATCTAAGCCCAAGCATTTTCCTGAATGCGTTCCTAAAGTCGCGATTTCTTAATCCATAGATCCACGGATTTAGAGCAGATCCACCAAAATTCAAAATGGTGAACCAAAAGTAGTAGTAATCTAGTCTTTGCTTGTAACACTCGTCCGTGGTGCTGTTTTGCAAGCTAGAGAGTACAAGATTAGGGAAAAAGAACGCGAGAAAAATGCCAATTATGATGGCAACGGTATATGCGGCTTTCCTGTCCCGTTTGCTCTGTCTCAATTGTTGAGATGATAGCGTGTTGGTAGCTACGATGCGCCGGCTCTGCGTTTTGGCCACTCTGAAGATTTTGTAATAACAGAAGGCGATAACGCAAAAAGGAATGATGAAGGTAACAACAGACGCGGCGCTCCAAAGAACCGGCAGATCCTTGTCGTCTTCGACAAAAAATCTTGAGAAGCCAAAAAAGATCGATAAAGCCCAAACGGCTGCGACTGTCAGGGCGCAGCGCCGTGGTGTAATGATCTCTGTATAGCGGAAAACGACAGTTATTGCAAAATATCTGTCTATGCTCACTATACTAAGGTTGTACACTGTTGCCGTGATGCTCTGAATCGAAAGCACTACTGCTGCTATTGCAAGCGGGGTCTTGTCGAAAGAGTTCACGTTTTTCACTGTCTTGGCGATCAATACTGGATCGATAACTAATCCAACGAAGAGGTCGGCCATTGCCAAGGAAGCAAGGAAAAAGTTTGACACAATGCGAAGATGCGGCGACCGATAGATCGCGATCAAAACTAAAGTGTTTCCTGCTATAGCGGCGGCGCTGAACATTGCAGTAAGCAAAGAAATGGTTATAATAGCCCATTCTTCAAGTTTGCCTCCTGTACAATTCAGATTTGTAGAATCCATCTCAGAGTTAAGGGCGTTCAACTTGCAGTGTCAACTGACGATTTACTAATAACTTCTTCTGTTAGGGAGTGTTTTGTTGCGTTTCTCTTCGTACCCAGTTTGGGTGCAGCTTTCAACCACGAAGCTTGATCCTCCAAGTACAAGTATCAGCAGTACGAATGTAGATGATCTTCATACTGTGTTAAAGAGAATATAAAAGATTGTTTTAGAAATGTCTTACAAATTCTCTAACCCATGCTAATGTGGAGTTAGTTAGAATTGTTCTCAATATCTTAATTTCATTTCCAGAAAACACTGTTGTAAGCAGTGCCCGTTTACTCTTCTTCCTTCAAAAGCTGCAAAATACTAACTTTGTTCATTATGGCACGCGCTTCCTCGTTTCTTACTTCAGTTTCATATCAACCAAAAAGATAATATTTACCCTCATGTCAGTTACTGCCAAACGACCGACCAAAGTGCACGAGAATAATTGCACTTCATAACTTAAATAGGCTTTTTGCTTCTAGTAAAAGCCAATAAGTAAGCAAAGCGTATAGGAAAACGGGTTGGACCAAAAAGGATAATGATCGCTCAAGTACCACCACGTCCCTAGTCACTAGTTTCAAACCAGAGCTCACTTTTCAAAGAGCGTGTCGACTTCTGTGCAGTACATCTTGTCAAATGCCGATTGATTCCCCTAGCGTCAAAACTCTATATCTTAATGAAATTGCCTTTAAGCAACTTTTAAAGCAACTGGAGATCATAGCACTACAAAAATGAATCCCCGAGGATTGATGAAAACCGGAAAAATGTCTCAACGCGTATTCAGAACGTTTTTCAAAACAGTTTTTCCCACTGTTCCCTCCTACCTCGGTAAAACATAACAATGACCGCTGTGTAAACATACTGACCGCCACCTGCATTTTTTTGGTAAATATTGTTTAATATTTCATTGTAACCATGACTATAACGCGACGCCATACTACCTCGATCAATTGTATTTAATAATGCGAGGACGCCCTTAAAATATTTCATTCGTTTCAGCACAACAAAATTAACTTGTGGTCGAAAGGAAATCCTTGAGATATCCTTAAAAAATTCAATACATATCTTATAAAGAAGAATACTTCTGTAACCTCATTCTAGTTCATTATTTACAGATGACGAGATGTTGACACAAGTAAACGCTTTCCTTTGAAAAGGTGCGATTAACCAATTTATTTTTTTAATTTAGATTGTATCTATCTAAACGGATGTAAAGTTCAGGTTTAAAGAAGCGAATCTTTTGTTTTGGCATTTGTATTCATTGTTGTCTATCAAATTGCATGTTTATTTTGAACTTCGCAAAAAAACTAATTTGTTATCTTTTAACTGGGAAAAAATAAACCAAAATATTTTGTGGCATTGAATCTACTAATAGTTCTTGATGAAAACGTAATTCCGGAAAGAATATTGTTTTGGCTGTAAAGTTAATACGTAGTTTGTGTATAGTTGGCGATAGAATGTTTCAAATTTTAAGATACAAATGTTTATTTTACAAAATAAATACTGAAGATATTGTTTGAACTTACAAGGGCAAAAATAAAAATATCGACAAAAAATGCGACGTCAACACGATGTCGGCAGGTAGCGACTTACAAACGGCGAAATCTAACATCTCGCATCATGCAATTCAATTTTCATGTACATGCATGTATACATATGAATTTTTTTAACGCCGCAAGTCTGAAAACCATTTAAAACATCACTGTCTCGCCAATTACACGCTTTTATTGTAAGAGCAACTCCTTAAAAATGGCGAGGCTCAGATTGCCCAAAATGTAAAATCAGTTTAACTTTAATCTGAAACGTTTGACTCTCGTTGCCAAGGCTTAAACCCTAACAGCGAGGTTGTGTGCGTTTCAGGTTCTTTTTTAAAACTACAAATCTAATTAGCTATAGAAAAAAGAACAATTTACGAACAAATTGAGGTTGAATTACCCAAAATTTAAGAGCAAATACCCTCAAGCAAAATATCTCGCTCTTAAAAGAAACAGTGTGTATGAAAAACGGCGTATTCGAATAAACGGTTTGAGAAAATCAATTTACAACCCGTATCCTCGTTGCTGGTGGAAAACACCAATGCTTTTGCTAATTGTGATGTAAATGAAGATTGATTTACAATTTTTCGTTTGTAAAATGTATTTTGAAAATGAAACGAAGTGCGCATGTTTGTTACATTCAAAGTATTACGAAAAAACTTTTACCCTAAATCATGCTGCAGCACGACACGTTTTTTCTGATTTTTCAAACAAGTTAAAAAGATACAGTTCTAAGATTATTTTTTTTCTTTGAGTTTGATTTTCAGCGCGCTAAATCCCAAATATTTGGATGTTCTCTATGTTCTTTTGACAAAGCATATTAAAGAATGAGAAAACAAAATCTTCCGCTTACGGTAATTCCGCCGCCCACTAATAATCAACAAACAGGAAAGACAAAACATCGTCCTGCTTTCCCGATCTGCAACATTCTTTTCAGCTATAACAAAATAGTTACCATGCAATTACTTTAGGAAAATTTGAGACAAATATATAAGGACATGCACTGAAACGATGTAAATGGGGTTTCAGAGCATTGAGACCTACGAATCTCCTGGCAGAGCAAGCTTTGTGGTCCCCGTTGGGGCGTTCAATTCCCCTTCCTTCCTGCTATGCCCCGATAACCAACACTTGACTCCACTTGTGGAAAAGCGGTTGGTCAAAACGGCTTAACAGTACCCACATTTCCTAGATTGATCTTCACCTTGCATTGTTTATCAGGAAAATGGTTTAGTTTCGAAAAATTTGTATTGACATACAACTTATGCTCTACATAATTCATAACTACAAGAAAAATTGCAATCACAAAAAAAATGTGTTGATTCTTCTAACTGGCCACAAGTGCCCTATTAATTAGAGAAACTAATGACAAAAACGTGTTAAGTTTATGTTTAAATGACTCAGTTTAAAATCTGAAGTCTAAATTATATAAATAATAAATTGCATCTTTAAAACAGTCCAAACTCTAAAATGTAAACTATGAATACTTATTGGGGACACTACAGGAATTAAGACTTGGAATGTAGAAATCTCCAAGATCTAAAAATCTAAAGCTCGGGACAAACGTCAAGTTTTTCATTAGTCGGACTGAATTGTAGTTCGGGTCGACCACAGTTAATTTTTTCAGTCGGTCGGTTAGGTATCTTTTGCTATAAATTTCAAACACGAGTAACTAAGGCGCAGTGTTGGTTCATAAGTCACAGAATCACATCTCTTTTTCATGTCTTGAGAGGAAGGCTCGTGCTGTCGGACGAACGTTTTGGTTAAGTAATAGTAATAGTAATAGTAATAGTAATAGTAATAGTAATAGTAATAGTAATAGTAATAGTAAAAGTAATAGTAA
>JAOBYE010329983.1:0-30422 GCA_025403585.1 Parazoanthus swiftii | reverse complement strand
GACCTCAATATTTTCCAATAACAATACAGAAGTAAAGTACAAACTGAATTATTCTAGAACTATGATGGGTTTTTTTTGTTTTCAAGGCATAAAAGCTCGGATTATGCTAGCAGTGCTAAACTGAAATAAAAGCTTTAAATTATGCTCGTTTTTCTAAATTATGCTAAAAATTATGCTAGCACAATCTACCAAAGCCTATAAGATACCATTTTCAGAGGTGCACTGGATGTGCGAGGCAACAGATTTCTGTTGTATGTATGAACCCGAAAAGTTCAATTAATTCGTTGCCAGGCTCCTCTCGGAAAACGCATTTTGGGAATTGTGCGCCATTTTGTATCTGCGGCTATGGACCTGAAGGCGATTGTCAATATCAACGGAAAGCTTTCAAAAAGAAATTTACGTTTCTCTCTTTCGAGAGGATCGTACCAGCCAGTTTCAATGGAAGGTGACCCTGTTTATGGTTATCCGTTTTCACAGCAGATTATGGAAATAACGGACAGGTTAATAGGATTAGATCAAGAGCAGGTAAGCACCGCGCTTGTTAGGTCTTTACTCACATGTACATGTACACTGCACTGCTAGTTTATTCTTTTTCTTGGTTGAGGAAGGCGAATTTCTCTTTTTTCATAGTGCCTTGATAATACAATATATACTTTCATTTAGCAGTCTGAGTCTGTTCTCGCAAAATGCACCACGACTATTTATATTTACACTTTATACGTCACGGACTGTAAGATAATTGGGGTTTGCAGCCAGCGGAAATGATATTATTAGAATAGTAAAACTTCTCAAACTTCTCTGTGTGTTGTTGTTTCTTTGTTTACTTTCAATTTTGAGAGTGTTTGCTGCACAGGCATAGCCGCCATGTTGAACCACAGGCAGACCAAGCTTAGAGTTGGTATTTGTTCCTGTGGAGCGATATCGATAAATAGAAAAGTCCAGGGAAGGGCCTTGGGGACAATTGATTGTTTGACATTATCATGCTGTGCTAACCCAGGACTGTTCAGTTTATATCACCAATGTGCAAGTCAATTCCAACTGTAAACAACCCATTCCCCCCCTCCTTTCCACCCCAAACAAACCCCTGGCAAACCCTGAGCATTTGAAAAAAATGGTCAAAAGCCAAGCCCAGCAGGCAGTTCGTCAGACCAATATGCAATGGTGAGTAAGGTTACAAAATGAGACACTATACCTGGACAAAGACAAAGTAAATGGATTTGTTGTTTTTATAGGTCTTTTATGGTTGATAAAATGTACAAAAGTGCTCTTCTTATTCCTAAATGAGGGTGTTTGAAACCCATGACTTCTGAGCTTCGTCAAAAATGATGAAAGGATGTTATGAGACAAATTTGTTGGTTTTGCAAATGCCTTGGGGGGGGGATTAACTATAAAATTTTAATTTAATTGCATGGCCCTCCAGGACTCATCTTGTATCAAATGGCTGGGGTTTGCCAGGGGGAGGGGATGCTTGTGGCTGGAATTGACTCGCACACAAAGCCCAACTCCAATGGTTGGTATATAGATGAAATATATCACATAGCAAATTTGCTGATTTAGGATGAGAATATTGGCTCTAAAGATCATTTGAATGAAACCATTTGAGTCCAGATGGTAGTCTAGGGTTAGAATATCCTTCTAAGTATTGGTCTATTAGCATGGTTTTGTGGTGACTCATTATTGCTCCATTAGAATAAATACTACCTCTAAGCTTGGGCTGCCTGTGATTAACAATTTGGCTAGTGCTTAGTTGTACAATCCCAGTTCATCACACAGCCAAATAGTCAACTTGATAATGATGTAATATCGAGATTCAAATAATAATAATGAAAATGATGAGTGGGGTCATTGATGAACTGGGCATGAAAACTGAGCACTGGTCAAAAATTGATCAGTATACATGTGATATGGCGGCTGCGGGAGAATTAGTTTGCAGCAAAAACTCAAAAGAATGGATAAACAGTTACAGAGAAACAGCAAGACACTGCAGAAATTGAGAAATGTTTTTTGTTCTAATATCATTTTCAATTACTACAAACCACAATTATCCTACAGCCGGTGGTTGCAGCATGCAATAACATTGCAAAACTGCACTTGTGCATGTAGTTGAAAAAAAGGGAATTCTTCCAGGGTTTTCTCTTTTTCTTATGGTCTCATTGCACGAGCCTGAAACCAGATAAATAAACCATCACCTGGTATTAAACAAAACTTCTAAAGATCACATCTGCTTTGTTTCCAACAATCAGCAGAAATTATGTTTAGTCAGTTAACCCAATCAAACAAACATGCTCTGTTATTTATCCAAATATGCACATCCAGCTTTTGTGAAAAAGACCTTATACAATGTAGTAGCTTCTTTTTGATACCTGAGTCTTATTTCCACATGTTAGCAACACAATGAATAAATTTTGAGTACATTTGTTGAGTTTCAGTTTTGTCCACTGAAACAAATAGTACCATTATAAATGTTTCAATGCTGGAATGTTTGTCACCTGAATCTTTGTCATAACAAATTGGAACTTTCATCTGGAATTGAGATTCCTCCAAGGAATGAGATTCTCATAGCAACAAATTAGTTTCAATCTAGGGGGATCAGAGGTCAAATGATGGGTTTTGATGCATTGGGTAATTTGAGAAAAATTCCCCTACTCCCAGCAGATGGCATGGTTTTTATACCCCCCCCCCTCAAAAAAAAATCTGGAGTCCCCTCCCGCCAGGAATTCTAACCCCCCTCCTGCCAAGGTTTTCACAGGTTTTCGAAAGTGAGCATTATTTTATCTAGTAACATGCTTCTTGGTTACCAAAATCCAGATTATATGATTATAGATTTCAAACTGTAATTTAACCAAGATTACAGTACATTATTTTGTAGATCACAGTTAAAGCCTTATGTTTTAGCTTTTATAGTATAAATTAAATTAGTGTATTAAATTACATGTAGTTAAATTTAATTAGTGTATTTTCTGACTTTTTAAAGATCAGTTAATTTTTATATATTTACAAAAGTGTTTTATTGGTACAGAGCATCAGGACTTGATAATAGTTGTTTTAATTTTATATGACTGAAGGGTTTACCCTAATTTGATTTTCACATCACATCTTGATTTACATAGGAAAGCTTTTTTCTAATCCATAAACTTCCAATCTTCATCAACTGGGTCTTTATCCAGATGTTTAACATATTATATAATATGCATGCAGGTCCTTGAAAAACTCTCAGATGAAAATCCAATATATGGCAAAACATTTGATGTGGCTATAGCTAAATAATAGGTTCCCTTTGCAGTTCCATTTTACTTAGTGTTCTTCCAAATTAATGGGAATTGCCGAGAACTGTACAAACTGAAACAAAAATGAAACATGCTTGCATCAGGCATATTAAGCAGGAGCCTGGGACTGGCCATATGATCCAACAGTGATCCAAGGTGGAAGAGTTTGTTGTGGAAAAAAACAAATAAAAGAAGTCTTTCTTTTTCCTCCCTGTGAATGCAGTGTTTTACTTTATTAGCGCTGTATGTATTATCATGAAATGTCTTCGTTTGTTAGTATGTGTGTGGAAACACAAAAACAGCACAGTTAATTTTAAAAATACTTTTGCGTCACAGAAGATTAATTTTTGCTGTTGAAAATTATTATTATATCATACTTTACAATCGAAATATGACCACAGTGAAAATGTTTCAAGGTCAGTCCTGCCCTTACCTGCCTGGATTCCTAAAGCCTTTTGATTCGCCAGGATTTTCCGTTTTCCATCTATGGGGGCAATGCAAATTTCGTTTTGAATAACCCATTTTATAGTGTGATTTTCAGGCTGACAGATACGATAGCGTTCATACAAGGATTGCCAATGAAAGTGTTGATGACTCAAACTTCTGTCACATGGTAGTGGGACATACAGCGATGCCTATAAGCCTGCAACAGGTTCAGCAACAATTTAAAACCGAGAGCACAAGAAAATAGTCGTCAAATCACTGTGGCTGCTAACTGATTGCGAAGTCTCTTCGTAATCAGTTCAGTAATAGCAGTAGTGACACCTTGCCACCACTCGTGCATTTTTCTCGGGCCTAGCACTTAGTGATGGTGGTTTGACTTAAATGTTTCTAATTGCAGATCTTGGGGGATGACAGTTCTAACTTCAAAGAGGAGAAATCCATCAACAACTGCCAAGTGTCCTCTGTTCTCCCAGTAATGAGTATGGTTGTAAAACTCGCGAGTGTCGCATTTATACCGGCCGCTTTTCTATGCATTAAATCTTGATCTGTGAACACAAATCATCCGCATCTTGTGCTTGTTTGATTTCTTCTAAGTGTCTCAAAGTTAGCAGACCTGTAATTATCTGACTAGTGAAACTTTCAACCTCTTCAGTCAGATCAAACTCTGGCTGCTTTGGCCTGGAAACTGGTGCTTGTGACAAGGCGTCTGCTGTTGTTTGTTCTTTACCTGGAACACAAACGATCTTTGGAGCGAGCAGAGCCTCATTCTAAATTTTACATGTTGTATTCCTGGCGGCTTGTTTGACAGGTCAATTGTAGACGGGCGTGAGACCAATGGCTTGTAGTCCGTCCCTACTGTAAATTGCATTCCTAAAATATAGTCCGAGAACTTCTCGCATGCACATGTTACAGCCAGAGGTCCCTTTTCAATAACTGCATAGCGCTTCCGTGTTTCTGTCAGCGATCATCGTGAAGCTTAGAGCACAGATTGTCTGCTGTCTTCGTCCTGGAGTTGAAACAGCTAGAATTGCTCCAAATCCTTGATTGGATGCGTCAGTTGGTACTATAGTGGGTCGGTTTGGATCAAAGTTTGCAAGACTTCTTGGTGCTGCAAGCTCCTTTGATTCTCTGGAATGACTGCCCCTGGGCTTGGTCCCAGTGCCATGCGGTATCTTTCTTTCGAAGCTGTCACAGCGGTTCATGATGATTAGCAAGGTCTGAGATAAACTTTCCCGTTTAGTTCACAATTCCTAAAAAGCGTTGAAGGTCATTCACTTTCTCCGGTCTTGGGAACTTCCTTATTGCTTCTGTTTTCTCAGGATCTGGGTATACACTTGTTTCGTCATTGATGTGACCTAAGAACTTCATTGTTTTGAGAACTCGCACTTGTTGCTTAAGGGTTACTCCAGCAGTTTGTAGTCGTTTGAGGATCGTTCTAAGTCGTGTATCTTCCTCTGCTTGGGTCCTCCCGTGCACTAAGACATCACGTGACATGTAACTCCGTCTCTACCGTCTAGGATGTTTGACATTGCTCGCTGATACACTTCTTGGGCTGAACAAATTCCAAAGGGGACTCGGTTAAAACAAAATCGCCCTCAAGGAATGATTAATGTTGTCAACAACCTTGATTCTTGGTTCAGCAGCATCTACTAGGACCCACTGTTTGCATCCTGCTTTAAAAAAGCTTTACTATGTCCCAATTTTGCAAGGCTTCTATCAACAGAAAACATTGGATGAAGCTCTCTCTTAACATTTTGGTTTAGTTGTACCAGATCTAAGCAGATCGTAACTAATTCATTTGGTTTAAGAACGGGAACCCTACCTGAACACCAACTTGCTGGTTCAATCATTGGTGGGATTACTCCTTGCTGAACCATTCGATCTAACTCACGTGCACGGGGCCGGCATCAGGCTTTAGGGAAATGTGATATTCAGTTTTCATCTTTCCTAGGCCTTCAAACAAACTTTGAAACTCTCTTCTGAAGGGTTTTACTTCGTCCACTGTTTCGTCTGCCCTAATATGATCTAGCTTAATACAGGCATCTCTGTTTAATAGGGAATGCGGTTGGTTCTTCATAACATAGACAGTTTCTTTAGTATCTCTGCTTTTGGGTCCGAGGGCTGGTCTAAAGGAGCCTTTAACAGGTAATTTTGTACCCCTTGGCCTTGTAAAAAAACATGGTTTGTCAAGATTTTGCTTTTGTAGCCAGTACTGTTCTCTGTCACTGACTACAGTTGCTGGTGCTCCTGTTTCTAGCTTGTAGATGTGGGGTTGTTATTGACACTACTGTTGGCTCCCCAGTTTTCTGCATTTAATCCAACTTCACGCAAGAAGGACAAATCAATGTCAAGTTCATCGACGTTTTGCTTGTTAAAGAGCTTTTTCAAGCATGAATATTTGAAATAACCTTTTTTTGCAATTGCGACAAACTAAGTTTCTTGTAGGATATTTCCTTCTATCGTCGGCTTCAGGGCCGCAAAATTAACATCTCTTGCCCCCCCCCCCCCCCTTGGGACCCCCTTTGGGCTTGAGTTTTAGCATCTTAGATTTACTTTGGTTTTCGAACTTTTTAACAAACTCTATAATAGAATAAACGTTGCCCCTGACCACACCTCTACTTTCTTTTCTTGTTCCATGCAATCTACTGATTTATCCGCCAGTTTTGGTGTTAAAACCGCCTTGAGTTGCAAGCGACAGTCAAGTCATCTTTCAGATTGTCGTAGTTGCATTCATCCGCCAAACGATACAGGTTGAAATTGAACAACTGTCATTTGACTCAACTGGTCTGTGGATTTTCGGGTAAATCTTGCCCTTCCGGCTATGACATTGCTTCATGCTCCAAAATAATTATCATAAGTCGCTTTAGTTTCATGTAAGTGAACGGTTGCTGAAACGGCATCGGTAGATTCACCAATAGCATAAAGCGGAGTGCTCACTTGTTCAGCATTTAAATTCCCTTTGAGTCTCGAGGCTTTTCTTTAGCGTTCAAGCGATTTAATCCGTTTTCTCATGTTGAACATTGACTTTCAAAATCAAAATAATTTTGTGTAAGTTTGCATTATCTAGCTTACACGATTGCAGAAACTGAAGCAAGTTGCTCTATAAACTCCACAGTTTTGTGTTCAGTAGTTATAAAGCACTCGCTAACACAGTTCAAAGCTATTTACAACAGATGCTGTTGCAAAAAAGACCACGTCACAAAAAGAATTGCCATATCTTCAGGGCTGGGTCAATTAAAGTCAAAGTTGGAAACTTTAATGCATTGTCTGAAGTGAGTATAAGACATTTTCCCACAAGTAAAAATCTTAAACTATACTATCCTCGGAAACCCAGGGGTGGTCCATAGGGCGGCAGAAAAATCAGGACCGATACAACAGTCAAGAGTAGCTTAAACCACTTGTTATGAAAACTAAACAACTTAAAAGTAAATTTTTACACATACATATAATGGGGTATCAGCTGTTGGTATACTGCTTAGAAAGTGACTATTTGACTAGACAAAACCGTCCATGGCCGGTAGTAATGACCGGCCAGGCCAAACAGTCAAGTATTCTTTCTTTACTAACTATCAAAGTATCTTTTACCGCAAAGTTGTCACCGCCGATTATAAGTTTTCAGGTGTTATGATAAATGATTTCTAGAAAGATCTCTGCCGAAATTTGTGATCTTCTACCGGCCATCACGTAATTTCGGTGTTGTGATAACTGATTGCTCTTGTTTGCGGACGTTTGTGATAAAGAAGTGTGAAGAAAAATATCTCCTGTTGTAGTCATTGTTGGTCCGGTCAGATAATTTAGTCAGCCAAATTCTCTGTGTTTCACACAAACAAACAAACAAACAAGTAAAGTTAATATCTTGACTTTTGAGAAATGGGGCAAGTCCGAGCAAAATTCACATTGGCTGGTCAGAGTGAATGACCGGCCACATTCCAGAAACGTTTTTAAGCTCTAAGACATTACAATCACTGTTAGAACCTGTGGTAACTGGCATTCTATACCCACGCACTACCACTACTGTACTGTGATTTGCAAGTTTTTACAGTATATACTGTTGGTATGTGTGACGACGATGCTTCATCATATCCGTTAATAATGACTAGTGCCAATCAGAATCTGGAGCAACTCCAGTATTATTTTGGCTATAGTATTACCAAGAAAATGTGACAAATCAATATCCAGGCAACCCCTGCAAATTTGCAGATTAGGGGTGTGGTTCTGATTTTCATTCTAAAGAGGATGGTTAAATTGGCAGCAAAAACATCGCTTGTAATACTTGCCTTACAGAATCATTGATTTAGTCCGTTTTTTCTTTGCTGCAAGTGTATTAACACAGTATATATAATTATGAAGTTCTCAAATTCAAAACATAATTATGCATTT
Source organism: Parazoanthus swiftii (assembly GCA_025403585.1). NCBI lineage: Eukaryota > Metazoa > Cnidaria > Anthozoa > Zoantharia > Parazoanthidae > Parazoanthus > Parazoanthus swiftii. Next base: position 22,332 of record JAOBYE010329983.1, on the reverse strand, counting down.
GACTTTAATCATTATTTAAATTGTGTTTTAAATTCGTGTACTGTACCAAAGATTGATTTCTTGAGGTTGTTTTTGTTAATTGTGTTATACGTTTTTTAGTTGTTGTCATTGTCATTCTTGGTTTTCAGATTCTCGTACCAACAATTGGTTTCCTGAAGTTGTTTTGTGGACTGGAGGATTTGTTGTTAGAAAGAGCAGAAATGTCTCAGGAAGAGAAAAATGCGTTTGAAAAGATACAGCATTTTCAAGAGAGGCTACCATCAGTGGAGAATTTTTTGAGGAAATTAAATGCTGTGAAAAAAGAATATGAAACGGCACACGTGAGTGAAGCAGGTGAACAATCAGAAAGACCTAAGAAGAAGGCAAAGACGTCATCATTGGAAGACGAAAAAGATTGGAACATTTTGTTCATACATGAAATTCTTGCAAAACTTGTTGATGCCAAATTTGCAGTGAACGTTTTACCTACAAAGTATCAGGAGTTTGAAGAGATAGATCTTGCCAAGAATTTAAACAGCAACTGGAAAGGATCGTATATTGGTATGACCGGTATAATTCCTTTAAGGATAAACAGGATAACTTACAATGAAACTTAGAGAAACTTCTCAATCTAAGCAATGTAAATTATCTTTGGCGGAAGTATGACGTCATATATGACGTCATAAATCCGTCATTTTGAAAACTTTGGCGACCAACTTGGCAGCCATCTTGGATTTTTAATGACGTCTGAAAGTGGTCTTATTTTACTCAAAATTAATGAAAAACTGTTGGAATGAACTTAAATTAGCAAAAGATACAATTTCAATCCTGAAAACGTTGGCAAAAATATATAACTGTAAATATAAACACTGCACTGCAAATGGTTTTAATGTTTTGACATTTTAGCATCAGTCTTAACAATCTAAACAATTCATTCTGCTCTGTAAAGTATTGAGCAGTCTTTGACATCAGTGACAGCCCAACACCAAGGTATCTGTGTGTCTACTATAAATGTATGTATGTATTTATGCATATTCACACACACACTGGAGTTGTTACTCGAGTTTCATACATTTAACTGTTATCAGGCTATCTGACAATTGCTTCATGTGTGAAACTCAAGTAACTGTCATCATTAATATTTCAGTGTGTATGTATGTAACTTGGTATGTATGTACATGTAAGTATTTGTGTAGGTATGTATGTGCGTCTACATGTATTACGTATGTTTGTATTTGTGTACGTATGTATGCATGTCTATGTATAAATGTATGTATGTCTAGTGTATGTCTGTGTGTATGTACATATGTGAAGTACTAATGTATGTATGTAATTACATTACATGTAGCTTGAAAAAGACACAATTCAACACACATCTTGTTGCATGCTATGTACATGTGTAGAAGTCATAAACAAATATATATCCTAATATGTGTTTATGTTGTTGTAGGTAACCATAAGACATGGTATGGAGAGTTGGATATTCTTGTTTGCCCTACACATAAAGGTTAGTAAATAAATTTAGTTTAACATGACTGCATGTAATAAACACTAAAAAGAACTAGTTTTTGTCCGGCATTGATCGTTAAAAAAAAACATTTTCTGTGTTGACAATATGTGCATGCCAGTTTGGATACCTCATTCCAGACAAGTCAGTTCAGTTTTAAGAAACACATATTTTGCTGAGTATCTGTGACCATCCACGCAAAAACCTTTATAATGTAACGAAAATTTTTTTGTAAAAATCACAATGATTTCCTCAAGTTACTGCAACCAATTAAGCTCATATATAGGTAATCCTATCAAACAGGCAACAAAATCTTGTTTAAAGGTGGGGGAAGATTTAGTGAGAACTGTTTCTTAGTTATTAGTACATGTACATGCGCTAAAAAACATTGGTTTTGGCCTGTTCTCCCTTGCTTACATGTACTGCATGTAGTTGGGAAACAAATCCTAAACCCTCAGCCTCAGCCAGGTTATGCATACTAGAAACGTCTTAAATCAAATTAGTTTATCTAGAATATTCTTGGTTTAAGCGCTCCCTAAAGTTAAAATACACGAGAATTTAACTGAACATTGAGCACTAGAACATCAAAATGGCTATCTGCGCAAACAATTGTTTAACTTACTTGTTGCAGAAACTGCAACAGAAACTGTTCAGAGCAGAAAGCAGATTTAAATGTAACTTTCTTCGTGCCTTATAGAGAAATAAGCTAATATATTATTACTAGATAAACATCTAGGCAGTATTCTGAATAACATTCCCACATGTAAGCAGCTAAGCTTGAACCACAAACTTAGAGGATATTGTATTGTAGCCAATTATAACAGGTCTGCCATAATGTTCTTCAATTGACAGGTGGAGAGTGCTTACCAGTTATCAACTGTGGTACGTTATTAGCAGCTAACGACCTGACCAGAAGTTAGTCTTGTTGGATAAGATTATCAGTAACTGAGTTTAAATATTTACATTTTTACACTGTGCTACATGCTGAACTTTAGCTAGTAAAATACCAGAAATTCTTATTATAAATCAGTTAAAATGTACTGTTTTAATGTAAGAAACCAAATTAAGTTATACTTCTTAAGTAGGAAACAGGTTAACTTCAACAAAATTTTGTCGATTTCAAATGAAATTGCGAGTTTCCAAGGAACCGTGTTCGCAACATACTTAGTTTACTGATGTTCTTATTGTGTGGTATTAAAACACTCCTGCTTTTTCTCGTGACATGCATAAAACATCACTCGCAAAACAGTAAGTAGCCACGCAATATGCAAAACCTTTGATAAAGATAGTGAAAGTTCTTGCTAATCACATAGTGATTTTCTTTTTTGAAGTCTGTTTGTGCAAGGCACAGCAAGATTAAAAGAATGACTTACACCCCATTCACACCAATGCTTAAACATGTCTTACAGTTGTTTAACTAAACGGATTTAAAATTATTTTCCAATACAGCAATACTTTCGGCTCAAAATTTGTGGCATACAATTCTTAAAACATATCATAGCCATCCAAGTTGGAATCAGTCCTGAAAACGTTTATGCTTGCTAGTTAAATGAACTTGAGAAAGTCAGTTCAATTAAACATGTTTATGTGTGAATGCGGCATTAGCTTTGTACAACTGTGCTATTTCATCAATTAATTTTTTTTTCAAATGGTATTACTTGTTGCTCGCGGGACGAACATTGACAACAATCCAATATAAACCTTGGTCATTCTGTTCTGTAGTTAAGTCTTGCACACTATAACTTCTGTGCAGGAAAAATGCACGATGAGTGAAAACTTTCAACTCCCCAATCAAAGATTTGCAACATGCAACTATTTAGTACTGTTTTGCAAGTGAAGTTTTCTTGCATGATAGGATGAGTAAGTATGACCTTTTTGCACTTAGTTCAACAAGAACATGTAACGTTTGGCACCGTTGACAGTTATGAACGCCTTAAGCATTGATTTAAGTGTTAAACAGGCATTGGGTTTGCTATTGAAATTGGCATCCGCATAAGCCGCCTTTTCACAGGCAGGGTCATAAGTAACAGTTCCAGAGCAGGTCTACTGTATGAGAACTATTACTTACTCTGGTGGGTAATTCTTGAAAATATCCACACTCCTTTTGATTTCCCTGGAAATTTTGAATTGAGAGGGAGGGGGGAAGTTTTAAGGCCTTTTCGGAAAGCCTTTGTGTAACGTTTAAGCTGAACTTTTCCGTATTTGCACTAATTGTAAATTAACTTAATTTCATAATCAATGACGTATTAATGTGATTAACTACGTAAGGAACTACTTTTCTCTTCATTTTGTTTGGAGTTAGTTTAACTTGTTTATTGGAGTCGCCTTTTATCGGAGTGATCTGTTTCGTCGTGAATTCGACTACCTTTGACACAGAACAGACGTAAGTTTCATCTTTAGTAACGTTATTCTTCTTTGAAACTTTAAGCGTCGAGACTTGTACTACTTTGTATCCTTCTATTTTGACTTAGTCGTGATATCTGATGTTATAATTTCAGTTTTTACCGTGTGGACGGTATCTATTAAAGAAGAGAATTGATATAAGTCTGCACTGGTTGATACTAGTGAACCTGGGCCTTGGAGCGTTTTGGCTTGGGAACACAACACAAAAACCTGTGCGAGCAGTAGAACAATGATTGTGATCGACTGACCTGTGACACTGGACCAATCTGTTCAAAAAATATGATCATGTTGTTGTTATTGCCTGGATTATTTGAAGGGTAATGGTGCATTTCAAGATGACAGAGGTTGTTGTTCAAGGAATTAGTGAAGTACACTCATCTCTGTTTAAAACGCTGATTTCCTTGACCAAAATTGAAGCATTGCGAATTTAAAGCAAACTGCTAACTAAGAAAGTTGTAAGAATACTTTGGCTGTCAGTTGTTCATAAATACTAATTGAGCACGAATAATAGTTCTGGGAAGTTTTGTTGTCGATTGTCATTGGTTTATGAACACTCAAGAAAGAGGTTAAAAACCAGAGTAAACACTGTACGTATTTACGAAGACGACGAGGAAAAACTGTTTGTTAAGGTTAAATTTGCCAAATTGCATAATAACAACATAAATTGTACATTATGTACATGAATTTTCAATTTTTGCAAGTGGTTCAAATAACCCATCCATGATGAAACATATCTAGGACTGTCTCACACTTTTTATGCCATTTCTTCTTGCAGATGTGAATGAAAAAAATGAAAATATTCAAGAAAATGATGATATTGAAGATTCAGAAGGTACGTCTGTCAGTGCATGTTTGTCCAAGTTTAAATGGAAAGTGTAGGCTGCTTAACGGTTACAGCCAAATCTTGAGGAAACTCCTATTAGTTCCTAGCTGGTCTCCCGACCGTCGGTAGCCGTTTGCATGTAGTCTTACCCTGGTGGATGCTTTGTCAATGTCAATGTCAATGTTAATTTTTATTCAACAACAATTTACATGTTTAGTTCAAAGGACTGATCCGCGAATAGCTGAGCCAATTAGCTTTAATTATTTCCTTTTTCATGTTTTTTTTGTTTTGTTTTGTTATATGAATTATTTGTTGTCTTTTATTACACGTATTTTAGTAGTATTGTTTCCAGACTTTCATTATTTTTACCACAGAGCTCTGTTGAAAAACACTTATTTGCGATACAGGCTAACTGTTTAATTAACTCTTGAACGTTAAGGGGGGAGTCTACGGACCCTCCTAGTTTTCTGAAGCTTTGCAGCAATTAAAATGAAATTTGCAGTACCTGTGGTCCAATTAATAACACATCTTATGACGTTAATTGGATGACGTAATCATTTATAATCTAAGCGAAATTAATTATGCAAATTGTGTTTGAATCAGGAAATGGAGATGTTTTCACAAAATGTCTTCTGTTTTCAATTATTTTATTTTCCTTTTGAATATTTTGATATTTGAGCCTATAAATACTTGTTTCTATTAAAAATAAGGATATTTACTGCAAATTTGCTAAAAGTAAAATTTTCGAAAAATCAAAGATGGTGGCCAAGTTCTCCAGTGACTGTTGCCATAGCAACAGATAAAAATTAAAACTTAATTGTTGTCATGAAAAGTAATAACCAAGGCTAAAGCTGGTTACATGCCAAATGGCCAGCTTTTATCTGTAACCATTTCGACCCCCTCCCTTGAACGTTGGTGATTAGCAAAAAGGCCTAAACGCTTAAAGGTAAAATAACTATTGTTATTCTTATTATTCTTATTCTTATTAGTTATTCTTCTTCTTCTTTTTTTTATTATGATTATTATTGTTTTTGTTATTAAGAAAGGGCGTCAGAAAATTTTAAGCAACATTTTATGTTGTTGCAGAAACTGAGAAATTTTAGTTTCTAATCACGTACAGTACTGTTGTAAAAACAGTTGTTAAGGATAGCTCCCAGGTGGTGTCGGACATTTTTTCTGACCTAGTGAACAGAAGCTTCAATACAAAGTTTCCGTTAGAGGTAGCTGTAAAAACTGTCGAAAAGGTAAAACTCGCATTGTATGGAAGTGTTTTAAGTTCTCGCATGAAGAAGTGGTCTTTGAAAGTGTACTTTTATGTTTATATTTAAACTGTTTTTGCCTAAACACATTCCAATATAGTTAATCTTTTGGAAATGTACAGGGGAATCTGTTTTAGTAACCAAAATGGCCTTTCAACCACTATTTACGCGAATGTCACTGACATGTTCTGACTGATGATTTTGCAGAGTGCAATAGACTTATGTTAGTGTTTTTTGGGACACTGCAAAATTTGCTAGAGTTGTTGTATGGTTATGTTGTAATTTTTCTTTTGAAATTACACGAGAATATTTGCCATTCCGTGTAACTCTCACGAAGCCTGCTGATGTTTACTATTCAAAGGTTGGAAGCAACAAAGAACGCTTGCGTTTACTTCCCAACAAGCTTTGCGAGCTCACGTCCATCACCGCCTGGATAGCTCAGAATGGCTGCTAAATGAATTATTTAGATTATGCTGGTTATGAGCATCTCTCCAGACATAAACCCCCTTCTTTTCAGTTTTGCTGTATAAGAACCCTTTAAAAAATCCTGGCCTTGAATTAATAGAGTGTATTCAAAAACGGATGTAGAGTTTCGCTCTAAATTTCATTTTCTACAATAATCAGTCTACGCTTATAACTGTTAATTTTTATTACAGGCAATTTTTGCCCAGGAAACGAATTTCCTTTGGAGTGGATGCGCTCAAAAATTACCACTATAAAAGGCAACAGTAAAGCCTTGAGTCAGTTTTACGCAACGACAAAATCGTTTGCTACGATATATCACAAACGTCGTCAGAACGATAAGAGCCGCTCATTATTTCCAGCTGTTGGACTTCATGCCAATGGATTCCTTGTAGCCATGTATGATGTTGAGGAAGATGTTATGCTTGCCATGAACTATGGTTGGACTTCAGTGAATGTTGTCGTCTTGTGGGCTGTTTTAAACTATGCCTTGTTTTTGGTACCAAAAGTACCAGAAAGCGTGGAGCTAAAATTTACTAAACCCGGCAAGGTGCTTTACAGTAAAGACATAGACGTGCATTTCATGGCACATTTGAATGAGGTCCTTGATCCACTGAGCATGCCCGCTCCTGTACAGGAACATCTAGCATTTTTTAAAGAACCAATTCAGGAACAAAGTCTTGACGTAAGTTAAGTTTTAAGCCTAAAGTAAAAAATAGTACAGTGAAAATATATATTAGAATCAGTGTAAACTGAGGCTATTTGTTACATGTAATATTTTGCAGATCTTACATAACTTAAATGGGAAATTAAGTTTGTATTGTTTTAATTTATCACTTTTCGAATTTAATTGAGTAACAGTTGTACTTATATCCCTTGAGAGTGCATATTGTCTTGATAATAACCACTTGTTTGAGAAAGTCATGCCTATTTTCAGTTGGGAACATTCAACAATGGAGTTGTCAACATTACGTTGTGATGATATTTTGAGATAATTATGAGCAAAACATTGATTTTTAGAGATAGCAAAATTGCACATCATCCCAGCCATTGGTTACTCTCTTTAGATGTTTCAGTTACTTAAGTAGTTAAAAAGAAATGATAGAGGATGTTTTGACGATCTTCCTCATGTACTAGTTGGAACTCCAAGGCAACTGAGAAAAGCGAATCGAATGATGGTTTCTTAAGGACTTACCAAAAAGAACAGGTAACACTCGCATTGATTTCATCGACTTCGTCTCGGGCAAATGCCCACTTTTCGGACAATTCAGTTCTCAGCCTCGGGCCTTTACAACTCGGTACATTATACAACGAAAGAAAATTGTTCACGAAGCATTCCGAAGCTTATATCTCTAGAGAAAAACAAGATCGATAATAATTTAGCATCTGAATTTTTCCAAAATAACGAGTAAATGTTTGGGAGTTTTCGCTATGTGGCAACATCGTACCACATGGTCAGACATTCCATACATTTTCTTGTAAATTACACAGACTTCCAGTAAAAATTTCTCAGTTACGCTTGATGTTATTATTGTTTATGAAAGCACAAAACGTGGCGTGACAGTTTTTTTTTATACTCTTTCTTACTGTGTGTTCTTTTTGTTTGCTCAACAATATTTGATGTATCTCGCTTGTACTTTCAAATATTGGCGTACAGCTTGGCTCGTTAACTGTTTTTGACAGTCATATTAGTGGTTCATTAATCCATCCAGCAGCAGCTTAAATTTTAGCAACTAAGGACCGTAGCTCCCCACGGATTTAATGAACGGCTTTCATTCACTTAATTTCAAACATTTCTCGACCAATTCCAACCAATAGCACGGCCTGACTTTTCGATCCGCATAAATTAATACCCCACTATTTAAACACTGATTTCCCCACATCCCTCATTTTGTTCTGACGAAGGACTAACGCTCGAAACGTCAGCTTTACGCCAAACCGTACATGTACGGCAAAAAACATACCACATCAACCTTTGTTGATCAAAACTTTCTAAAATAACTTATCAACAGAATAAGCGCACCAAAGACCAAATTATTTACAATCCCCTAAGTAAGAATAGTCTCTAAAATTGTTGCTGGCCTTTTTACTGATATACTAACCTGAGTATCAGGCTTTCTGGGGAAGGCGGAGGGTTACCGATATACGGCATTGTATTTTGTAGCTTGTGGGTGGGTGGGTGGTGGTGGTGGTGGTGGTGGGTGCATTGGACCCTTTATCAATTTCAAAATGCTTTGGAGTTAAAGCTTCCTTAGTACGCAGCCAACTAACTAGTTTCAATAGAAACACTTGCCATCCATTTTATTTAATGCGTTTGTGCATTGGAGCGGAGACTGCCACTTTGGCTGCCATCTTGGGTTAGATTTTTGATATTTTTTTTGGTTCTGTTATTTTCATAATATTTGTGGGAGCTGTAATCAAATGCCAAAAACTAGGAAATTACCAAAAGAAAACTAGAAATGCATGTTAGAGCAGCTTTTTGATAATAATTAAACATCTCTGAAAGTAAATCCAAATTTGCACACCTTTTTCAAATGACGTCAGCAGTGCTGGCGTCATCTAGTGTCAAAATAATCACCCATTATCTCGATACAGTTGCTAGAAACAGATTATCGAGATTGTTCGTTCGGCGAAACTGTACCGTTTTTTAAATCTGACAGCAACTTTATAAAAGAACAACATAGGGGGTCTGGGGAGGTTAAATGTCTCTTGTTATTTATCATCATCGTCACATATTTTCTGCTACTTTCTGCTACTTTCAAAATTCCGCTTAAGCAAAATAAGATTTTTCCATCTCCAGTCAGGCAGAGGTCATCTGCATAGATAAACCTTTGAATGTTGTTGAACAGGATTGGGGCCAATACTGATCCCTGTGGCAAACCGTTTTTCTTTCCTTTCCATCGACTGCGTTTGCCGTCCATTCGACAAAGAAGTGGCGGTTTGTGAGTCTATGATGCAGAATGTTTGTTAATCATGTGGGCTATTTTAGTCAGGAGGGCTCGATGGAGAGTTGTTGCTCGACAGTGAGCGGGTCATCAGTCGTTCATGCAACTTAAAGAGTATGCACAGGAGTGATATTGGTTGGTAGCTTTTTGGCAGCTCGTCGCGGGAGAAGAGAAAGAAGATTTCATCGCTTTCATTTCTTCTTTCATCCTTTTGACATAGCCACGTTCCTTATTGTGGGGTTTTCCGTTGTCTAGCAGGAACAGTAGGAGTTCGAATCACAGCCAGGCCGCTCCTTGAGCCAGGCACTCCATTTATTACTGAGCTTGATACAGCCGACTCAGTTGCGTAAGTTAGTGCTGTTAGGTTGAAACGCCTGCGTACGAAGTTTAAATCATCAGTTAAATGAACAAGTAATTAAACCTCAACTTCACAGTACTTGTCTGTATTACCGTTGAGAGTTGATCTGTTCATTCAATATTTTTATTGTTTTGTTCCCCACAGCCTTGCACTCAAGTTGAAAACTAAAATATTGAAAGTGCTTCTACCATATCGTTGAGCCCGTGTTACGTCTGTTCAGCCGGGTGCAGCATACATGGGGTCTGGAAACGAGATTGTACCAAAACAGCTGTTTGGTCCTCTTTTTATCGATGACATAGCCATGAAGTTATTTAACGGTACATATATATGTAACCATATCAGTCAAACATTTTGTACTTCCTAAATGCAAAGCTATTTAAACAGCGTTCAACAAAAAAAAATCAAACTTTCTGTCAATATCTGCAGTGTCTTCTCCCAACATCAACATAGAATACACTACTTTCATAATTTGCTCCAGTGACCTTAAGCAATAACCTCAAGTCAAGTTCCAAGTTCTCATACATTTGCTGTATTTTGGCCCTACTGGCCTCGACTCGAAGTTTTTGTTCATGGTCACTGGGGCGTATTATGAAAGTGGTCTACGAGGCGGGAAGTTCTGAGAATAGAAAAATTGGTATCCGCTCAAAACTTGCTGGACAAGATGAATAAACCAGTTTCGTATTCGTAGTTGCCGCTGATTACAGTGACTATAGACTCATTTACTCAGCGTTAGCCTCGTCTTGATGTTAGTTATTTTATTGTTATTTATGTATATTCAACACCACGCCGAGGCTAAGGCTGAGTAAAAGAGTCTGTAGTCATTGTAATCAGCGGCAACTACGAATACGAAACTGGACTATTGCCGAATCCTCCCAACCTACATACAGGCAATGTGTGGAGACTAGTAAAGAGAATTTGTTAACGTTGTTGGAAGTTAGGGGAGTGAAAGGGCTTACTCAATACGAACGCTGTTTCACACACCAGAGTATCGATACCAACGGCATCAAAAGGCGCTTTCTAGCCCTTCTAAATACTGTAAGCCGGGAATCTTTTCGAAAGGTTAAGTAGCAGATATCTGCCTTTTGGACTCGTGTTTTGTTGCTCCGTTACAAACATTGAAGCAGGTCAACCGGGCAAGGTATTCTGGGACAGTGACGCTTTTATATTGAAAGAAGGGACTTAAACACCCAGGGCCAAGACCGAGGGGCAGAGACCACCAGCCTGGTTTACACTGGTATGTATGCGGGAAACATATTTGTATGGAGTCTTTTGTTTAAAAATATTAGGAGTTCTGAGATGGTCTGGAAAACTTACGAACCAATCCCTATCCTTTTCCGGATTAGAAAAAAGTACAGGTGCTTAAAGTTCTGAATGAATGAATGAGGTTGAAAACTGTTTCAATGAATAGGGTTGCAATCTGTCTTGTTCACTGCTTCAACATCTGATAAATATAAATAATAAAAAATATTTTTTGCAGTACACCGTGAATCTCGTGTTAAAAACTCCACAAGTATTGTAGGCCCGGTTCAGACTCGAACGTTTTAAAATTTGTCGCACTTGCATGTGCCACATCATTGAACTTGTGTCTTTTATTCGTAGTATAATGAAACTGATCCACTGATGTGTTACTGCTGAAATACTAAGTTGTATAACATCATTTTTTATATGGCTGACTGATTTCGCGTGCTGTGATTGGTCAATTTCAGGACCTCTAGTTCTGGAGCGGCTAATATGATATTTCCCATCCTCGTTTTCATGCCCCAAGCGCGAAGCGCGCAGGCCATAAAAGAAAAGGAAAAAACTCGGTCCATAACTTTCCGTACGGACCGAGCAAACGAGGCTAATAAGAGGTATGTAACAGTATACACGTACGGAATTCAACACGGCACTGAGGAATGAGATCGTATGTTTCAATACTGCATACACTTCAGTCCGATTTGCAGCAAAGTTGGCCGTAAGCTCGACACAATGTCCACTTACACAAGGTCAAATATCTGCCGTTCGAATTAAATTCGGCATGGCGGAAAATCGGCTCTTTGAAGCGGCATTTATGAATAATTACCGGGGTTTGATTTTCTTCTAGATTCGTAAGGAGTACACACTTTTTCACTGAATTTTCGACGATGCATATTCATGCAGATTCTTGATTTTTTGTCGAATTAAATTAGTTATGTTCCTATACATAATTGAAAAATCGGGTTCTTCATGGATCCGAGACAGAACCTGCATAAGCCTGAGATTGTTCTTGAATTTCAGTTGGTAAATCTGGGCCTCGGCATATCCGCACTTATAAAGTTCGTTCGTATAGAGAAAAAAACGTGAAGAAAGTTCATTCTTGTTTTTAATCCGGGACTTTACACACATAACCAACGGTCTCTATAATTCCAATATTTTGAAGTTTCAGGGTATTTTTGTTTTCCCTTCAAAAATGCTTCCACTTTTTTTATAAGGCTCACAGCCACAGTTGATTTTTTCTTATCTGAACCTAAGACAGAAGTTATATATAGATATTTAACCATGCAAACAGCGATAAAGCGTTTACACGTACGCGTTTGGAGAATTTCCGGAAATCTAATTAAGTCATTTTTTGATTATGTTTGTCAATAATGCTGACAACCAGAGTAGAAAAAGAGATAGTGGGGTTAAACGCCATATTGTCCGAAGACAATTCCGTCAAAACAGCGCAGTGAATAAGGACGCATTCTGAATCTTTCTTTCTCCTAATAAGAGTTTTACAGTCTTTTGCGTTTCAAGTTCCCGAATGATTACACTACATTGGATATTCTATCAATATTTTTTCAGAACAGAACATGTTCTAAGAGCAATTGTATTTGAAGGTAATTCTAAATATATTTATAACAAAAATATTTAATGTAACAATAAAGAACTATGCATGCACATCTGGTCTCTTATCGATCTTGACGCCGTTGTTTGACTGGCAATGCCATCGTTATTTATGTTAATTTTTTGAACTATAGAGGATAATCGGATATGTGAACTGGAGATGTAACTTTGCCGCAGTCAGACAAAGGAAATTACCGTTCATGCAGTAACATTTTTGAAACTGTATTCGGTACTACACAGTAAAGTGTAAATTTCACAGCCTCTGTGAATATAGTGGTGTATGATGATCTAGTGGATTGTGGCTGACTACAGCACACGGGAGTTAACAATCAGCCCAATTCGTGTTTGGTGGATATTCGCAAAACAACTCGAGTTTACTGTCGGTGCGTACATTTTTTGAACGACATTTGATTATGGCCTACCGTCAGATCCAATTCCATAAATTTATTTTTCACTGCATCTGTCTGAAAATTAATCCACCAACGATGAACAAACCCGCCTGCGCACAAAACCATCCAGTGGTCCAAGCCCACGTTTTTCGATTGTCTTTATAAACCAGTCAGTTTTGCATTGTCGATTAACATGCAGAATATCACACGTAAAAGCGATTTCCGTTGTAAGCGAAACAAAAAATCAAACGAAGCGTTCTTAATTTGACACAAATTAGGTAAAATAGACTGAAAAAGTGAGCAATTTTTAGACTATACATTGTGTACATGAGTGTGTGTGTGTGTGTAACAACAAAGTCAAACAAAAAGCTCAGTTTTAAAACTATTACTCCGGCATTTACTTGAAAGTGAGCATGAGAGAGATGCAGTAACGCGCATGTGATCTATATGTGAACATTGTATTTCCAAATAGGAAAGGTTGGCTTTGAACCATACGGCTCGGGCACAGCACCCACAAGTAACAAAATGAGCTCAGTATGTGTCTTGGGGTATACTGGCTTGTCAAAATTGCCGTGATTTTGAAACTTTGAGCAACTTGACACAACCAATGAAATCAGATGCGCCTCCTAAACGTTTTATTGGAAAAACTGGAGAAGCACAACTTTCAAATAAAGAAAGAATTTAGGGAAAATGCACAACGACCAAGCATTAAAAATTCCTGTGGCATAAAAACAAGTTAACTATTTTTGACAGCACTTTGCGGCAAACGGAATAGGCAGCACAGCTGTAACCCTCTGCCTGGTACATTCATATAGTAAACATTATATCGGGTTCATTCGTTTTTAGCTGCCATTTGATAAAACTTAACTTCTGCTTCTATTTATAAAGCTCAAGCTACTTCGGGTGTCTTTTTCAAAACTGGGTTGATCGAATGAAATTTATACAAGATGAATTTGTGATGGTTTCCTCGGGCAAGCTCCTCAGTATGTCTGATATTTTTTATCTACAGTGCCTAGTGGTATGCCAATCTGTTTGATTCTTTGTTAAACTCGCTGAAATTGAATTTTAAAGGTTTCAAACACCCGTTTAGTTTATGCGCAAAGACAAAACAGCCGGTAGCAGTGAAATCTAGTTTGCAGCGTTTACTGACGTTCCAAACCGACCACAATTTACATGTTATTCGGCACTCTCCAATAGAAAACAAAAATATCACGCTCAGCCTGACCACTGATATCTCGTAGAACGACTGTAAATCGGAGAAAGGAAGACTGGCCGACTTGAATTCTAAAAGCAAATTAGTCCTGTCGTGGATGGGAACTCTCTTTTCTGAACAATATCGTACAACAAAGATTGCATCGAAGGCCCGTTTGCCTTATACCGGATGGCTTTCATGTCAGATACACAAATCGTTTCGTTCCACATTACCATACATGTAACATCTACATCTACATCTTATTAAGTCGATAAAATTGAAAATATCACACCAACTGTAAAATAATAATAATAAAAATTATATTAATTAAAATCTAGAAACTACTATGATAACAATAAAATTTTATAAACTACTGATTAATTTAGATTTGAAACTATCTACTGATTGTGCATAAACTATGTCTTTAGGGAGAGAGTTCCATTCACTTAAAGTGCGGGGAAAGAAAGAAAACAATATGTAACAATATGTAACTTAAACTTGTATAGAACTATTTCTCAAAATTCTAAAATATAAATACAGTGTAATCAAGAGCAGTTTTTAGCCGCACAAAAACCTATCCGACATGTTCGAAACTGTACAAAAAAGTGTATCGGAAAAATCGTTCCAAGCGTAAACAGATGCTTTAAATTCCGCTATGGCTTTTATAATGGCACAAAAGCTATCCGGTATATGTAAGGGAGTCCTCAAAAGTGCTCGGAAGCCGGTCTGTGTTCCATCCCACGCAATTTTGTCGGGAGACAGTTCATGTTAACTCCTAGAAAGACTGAGGCACGGAAATAAAGAAATAGCGAATAGCTTCGTTGCTGCTGGGGAAGAGTTCCCGGGCACCAAACTCAGCCGCCTTAATTGTTCTTCAACTGTTCTTATTTTCTAAATTACAAAACTTTTGTCTTTTTGTTTACTGATACCTGACGTAATTTACTGAATTTGGATAATCGAGCGTGGCTGAAAAAGAGTACTCATATTTGGATTCAACACAAACGAAAGCTAGTTAAGCTTGTAAACTTAGGTCTGTTTTCAATAACAACATACAGTCTCGAGGCAAGAAGATACTCGTATAAAAATTCAATAGGAAGAAAAGCCTCCGTCCTTCTTGCAGCTCAGTCATCAAACTTGCGAATTTCGTTAGTTCAGATGAACTCTATGGTTTAAACCTCACACCCAGCTTTAAACCTTCTCAGCTGAAACACTTTCGCTTAGGTCGCACTTGAGGATCGGCTTTTTGTTCTCTAAATTCGTCCTTTGTTGTCTGCCCTAAAGAATCTTTGCAGAGGAAGACATACTTGTGTGCGCACAGAAGTTACAACTACGCGCTTTTTTATATAAGAGCAACTTTATAAGGACAACGAGGATCAGATTGGCCAAAATTTAAGAAAATTTAAGAACAAGCTGATGTTCGGGCACGATAGCTTAATTTTTTCAAAACTTTACTGAGCCCTCGATCATGATATAAATCCGCGGGGATGATATTGGTCAGAAATACACCCGCCAAGCAATTCGTTTTCCAATACATGTATTGCAATACCTTCGACTTAGATTTTATTCGATTTCAACCACATATAAAAATAAGAAAAATTTAACAAGTTGAGGCTCAAATCGCCAAAAAATTAAGAACAATGAGTCTGCTCGGCCAAATTTACCGGTTCTAATAAAAAGCCTGTATTTCTGCCGCTTCGCCGGCACCGACTTTCCCAATCGTGTTGGCGTTGTATTCTATATAGACAGATCTAAAAAGGACTTCTGAATGTCCGACTCCGGCAGCTTGAAATTGGGAAAATTTAAGCAAATGACTGGATCGTTAATTCTAAACTATGCTCCTCATTTAGCTAAACACAAACCTGTGTTGGCATAAAGAGTTAATGTTAAAACTGTGTTCGGAACTCGAAAAGAAGAGTCTATCGAGGAAGTAAACTATACCATTTACAGACTTGGCTTAACACTGACCGAATTTCGAGAAACTTGGTCCTGCCGTAATTTTGGTCTTTATTCACATTTATTTGGTGCTTCGACTGATAACATTTGATACGATTTCCCGAGACTAACACACAGCTGCGCACCCTTGTTATGGTACACATTTAAACTGTGCATTTCTTATCTTATTAATTGCGATAGAAAACTTTTCAGTGTATTTTCAGTCTCTACAGCATCCGCTGGTTGCATTTAATTGCTGTCGCTGGAAAAGAGATAAGAGCTGAGAGATTTACACGACTATATTGACAACATCCAACGAGTCACATAAAGCAAAACTTAGGAAGATCCATACGAGTACAAAGAGGAAATCAGTTAAAAGGTTTCTAAAAGTTCGAAGTGCTGAACTAGATGAAAACAGAACGGTTCTGAATTGTGGATGTTCAGTTGACATTGGTTCAGCCGACGATCTCATTACATGCACTCCACATGCTTAAAAATCTTAGTTCTGCTTGTAATGAACTACACCAACTTACCCGTGGTAACTTCTAGTTTATTTATTTTATTTGACCCGAGAAACTGAACACTGCGACTATAGATATCCACTTGCACTTAAACACAACGCAAGCAGCCAAAACGAAACACTTCACTTGTATTTCTCCAATTAACGCAACTCATTTCAAAACTACTTAGAGTAGTTCAAAAACCTATAATTCAGTTTGGTTTGCAAAAAATAGAGCGGCATGTGTGTACTTGCGTTTCTCAGTGAGTCAGGATTAAAACCGTTTAGCATTTCACCGCGCATTTTGTTTTTGGCGTATTATGGAAACAGTATGCATGCATGCACAGTTTGTGTCATTCGTACATTCTATCGTGATTCGTAATTCTTATAGATATTTCTTTGAACTGCTGTTTCAGTACTCAAAACTCTCTTTCGTTCTGAGGAAATGTTTCTTTAGTCATGCAGTGATGCAGCAACATCAGCTCTTAAACCAAACAAGTGGAGCCATCTGCCAACCTCGTCGTACCCCGAGTCTACGGGTCCAGACTTTATATCTCGTTTCATCCGAGTGTTAACAACAATCGGTTTTTCCAACGAGTAACTGGTCAAGCCCTTTGGGAAATACTCTGGAAAAAGCGAGATTGCTTCCTCCATCCTCGTTCTTTCCTCGCGTCCCGCTACACGGCGTCCGTCTTGATGCAAAGAAGTCGCTGTTACGTAGACATATTTTTCTTTTTCTTTGACCGTGCCTTGGTCACCTTTACTGGTGACATCGTCTGGTTTATCATCTTCTTTCTCATTTACCGTTGCTTCGGCAACTGATTGTTGGAGGTCGCTTTTTTCAGTTCCGACATGAAACTGTTCCGTTGAAGCTGCGAGTTCTTTCTCCAGAAGAACGCTGTTGTCTTGTTTTCGTTCTGCAACTAATCCTGGTAACAGCAGAGACGTTTCGTTACGTCTCATTTCCCGTGTCTTGTTTGTACTCCCTTCGGCTACAAAGTTTTTGCATGGCAAGGCAAAGTCTAAATCTGCATTGTCCCTTTCTTGTACTTTTCTGCTTGGGCCAACCTCGTTCTCTAAAGTTGTTTCCTCACTGTTGTTTTCGCGATCCGAGGACATAGCTCTGGTTAGTGGTTTTATATTTTTGCCTGCTCTCCTTGCCGTCTTTCGTCGGGGCCTGATTTTGTGGGATTGCTTCAGTATTCACGAGACGCTAGTTACCAATAAAAACTTGAGAAGAAACAAAGAGAGGGAAAAGAACCAATTAGTTTGTGCAAAAACGTGCAATATCACTTATTAGAAAACCCTTGCCAACGGGTCTTCTGTAACTAAATAAAACTTAAAAAATGATTGACCAATAAAATGTTTATCGGTTCTGATAAGTAATATAATCAAACGATAAAATAGCTTTGCCTTGTCAAACCATTTCTAAAAATCATCATTCGAAAACACTTGTTTCCTAAACGATAAACTAAAAGTTAATATTTACCTGATTGCGAAACAACTTTTGTAACAACGATATAGTATATCACAAAATCCCGCTTTATATAACTTCTCCACGCGCTCCCCGGCGCTATAGTAACAAAGAAACTTTCCGGTTCTTCACCCCCGGATACAAAACCCACCCAATTAGTCTCTCGTTATCCTTATCAGGAAGTAAACGTTCCAGTGGCATTGAACGTAGTTCTCATTGTTACGTTTTGAAGTTCGTTGTGTTTGCAAAAAACTTATCAGTTTACTTAAAACATGTTTTGTCTCAATGTTAATGGCTACAAAAACATTTACTTTCATTTTATGGTTAAGACCACCATATAGAAACTTTTATCCCGATGGTTAAAGTGTGTATAATTTGAATGAACTGTTTCCTACTTCTAATTAAACGTTTTCCCCTCCCCCTCCTCTCGAGGACACACGCCGGCACACAAGCACACATATAAATTATATAGAGAGGATATGACACGGTGACGTGAACATATGAAGTTCATCTTTGAGTGGAAAATAAGATTTCACGAGTGAGCGTAGCGAACGAGCGAAATCTTTTTTCCACGAGAAGATATACTTCATATGTTCGCGCCTCCGTGTAATTTTTTTTATATTATAGATATGAGTGTTTTCGGTTCTCCTGCTGTTCGCTGAAAGATTTGATGTAGTCGTCTGTGATTTTAACAAATCTCGCCATTTTGTCTGACGAGTGTTTTGACAACGCCCGCCGAAATGAGCGGGAAAAACAAAGGAATGACGTCAGCGTTATCTTCCCAGTGAGGATATGGAAAATGTCACTCGTGTCCGGTGTATCGGTGTGTGTGAATTTACTATTAGCTAGTTATATTTTGTTTTGAGCCGTGGGATGTTTGCTTACTGCTTGATCAGAGAGAAGCTTCGACGAGCCGCATCATGGTCCAGAAGTTTTAAAAGTTAATGGAAACATGATACATGTAAATTCCAACTCGGCCTCAAAGACAAGTTAGAAGACTGCCTACAGACGAATTAATGGAAACATGATAAATTCCAACTTGGCCTCAAAGACATGTATAGACTCTGCCTACAGACCCAAACAGTAACACAATCGGAACTGTAGCTCTGCAGGGCTCAACAAGGTAACACGTTAACATCGAAAACTCTCTCAGCAGGTTTCATCCATTAATTGCTGCCGAACGGAGTGAAACATAATCTTGTCCTTCTGATTGTGTCGATCTTTGTCTGGATCTACTCTTCCGAACGGGCTTGTGGGTATATTTGACGCCACCTCCGCGAGAGTTTGTGGGTTTGTTGAACGGCATCCTCTGCACGTCCTTCGATCGACCTTGCAGGAGTGAAATTCACATCATTGGAGAAGGAAGTACATAAAACTCATGGCAAGTATCCAAGCATTTGCTTGCAGAAGTGTTCATCAAGGAGTTGATCGCTTTAATAACTAATCTCGAGGTCGACAACGCATGTTTATGAGCTTCGCAAGTTTGTTTTTCAATCACACAGTACTAAATACCTGTGTCCACATGGAATTCTTAAACGAAAAACGTATACATCGATAAACAAAGCCCCGGCACCACTTGCATAACCACGTGGTTAATTCAATTACTTCGTCTATTTTACTACTGTACTAAGCTTCCAGTGTTCTACCACGGTGTGGGATGCCTGTGGTGGTGTGTGTTGCAAGTTTACTTTGGCTCACACCTCATGAGCAAGGCAACCCTCCTGTCCCTTAACACTTCCTTTCCCATCCAGCGGGATTCTTGCTCACGTAGAATTTCATGGGTGAACTCATACCTGACAGCATTCCTGAGAAAATAAAGTAAACTGTAGATGTGAAGGACCGTATGTCCAACATTCCAGCTTATGATCAACTTGTTTTAAAGTGCATATGGCGCATGTAAATAGTTTTCTTTTCATGGCAACTTTGGTACAACTATCTAGCACTTCACCTAGCACTTCATTTTATTTTGATTAGCCGGGCTACGCGTCAACACGTCGTCCCTTTTCATGTGACTAAAAGGGGTAAGGGTTAGCATAAATTAGAAAAGTAAGAACCAAAATTAAAGATTTAACGCGGAGCACGCGTGTTGACGCGTAACCACCCTCCTGGGAAAAACTAGAAAAAAGAACCAAAATTCAGGATTTGACACGTAGCACAAGCTAAATTAGAGTTGTTTTTCCGGTTGCGGGGTTATGAATAGTTACTCCGTAACTTTAGAATAGTTCTCGAACAAAACATATATTATGTTTTGGACCAAGGTTGAACTAAAGATTATTTATGTATTTGTTGAAAACAACAAAACTAACAGTTAAGTGTTTGTACATGTAAGTACTAGACTGATCACCACTTCTATGTAAAGAAGACTTATGGCGGGTTTTCATGTTGCTACATGCTAATGCTGCACAAAAATTCAAAGAACATAGATCAACCTTTGGGAGACCTGGGCAGAACGAGTGTCGATGAACCTCCGAAACTCTTAAACAATTAATTAGCTTTCACTAATGCCTAGGATGGGAGGGGCAATATCTTAAAGCCTCATTTAGGGGCCTGCATAGTTCTTATAGCAGGCATGGCGGCCGATTCAAAACCGTGCAAATTTTGGGCACTGACAACATTTGTAGTTACAGTAATAAGTTCCAGGTTCTGATCGTTCGTGGAAAAAGTAGGATGGCCGAAGGCTGGCCGTACATATATTAATTTCGCCTAGTGCGCCTAAGGTTCTGAGTGACACACTGAGGGAATAGGATGTTGACATGATTATTTCGCATCTTGTAGAACAGAGATAGCTGAGCGAGCAGTCGCCTGTGTTCTATGGTGTCCCAGTTTAAGGTTGCAGCAAGGCCGGAGGTATTGGTGCTGTATCCTGTAGTCGTTAGTGACAAATTAAAGCGAGCGGCATTTTTTTTGTTTGTTCCAGCTTCGCCACGTCTTTTGATGTGTACATGTAAGGGCTCAAAACGGGAGCAGCATGTTCGACGATTGGTCTCACCATAGATAAGTAGGCCAGTTTCTTAACATCACTGCAGCAAGGTTTCAAGGTTCTTCAAATCAGCCCATGCGTCCTGCTTGCTTTGCTGGCGACTTTGCTACAGTAACTGTTCTAGCGTAGATCGCGCGACCAGCGAACGCCCAAGACTGACTTGAGGTTATCAAGATCGTTCTTGGGGACGTCATGGTCTGGTGGGGATTTAATCACGCAATAAACCACCGCGTCATCTACAAACAGCCTCATCTGAGAGTCACATTGGTTGATAATATCATTGATGTATAGTAAGAAAAGGGTAGGGCCGAGCACGGTGCCTTGGGAAACTCCAGATGGAACAGGGATAGAGATGGAATAACACCCATCCACTGACACGAACTGAGAGCGGTTGGACAGGAAGGCACTCAGCCAGGGTAGTGTTTTCCTTCTAGCTCCGTAATGGTGGAGTCTATGGACAAGTTTCTGATGAGACAACCTGTCAAAGGCTTTGCTAAAGTCGAGTAGGAGAGCGTCCTCTTGGCCACTGTTGTACAGAGCAGTTGCCCAGTCACGCGTGCTCAGTACGAGCTGGGTTTCGCATTTTTTTCCTGCTCGGAAACCGCCGGGTTAGAGTCTCGTGATGATCGATGTTGTTAAAGGAAGACTTTGTCCTTCTATTCTGCTTCCATTCTTGGATATAGCTAATTCATTCTTGTACTCAAACAGTTGGATGGAGGTTTTTAAAAATAGTTAGGCTTGAGGAGAGGAATTCCAAATAAAATTTAAGAAAAAATTGCAAAGCACGCCAATAATTAAATCCGGTTCTTTAAGAAGGGGGAACTCAAACGTATGTCAATGTAGATTGCCGCAACTGTTGGTAGCCTGCTGTTGCATCAACTTTTGGTTCGTTAAACAGACACAATCACGATCAAGCCGTTAAATATGAATGTTTATGACAAACTTATGTGTGCATCAAAACGGTCCTAAAGAGCATCAATGATTCGCGAACTGGCAAAACAACTGGTGCACGACTTTTTATAAAGACTCCCTCTTCACTACCTCAATTTTAATCAGTACTTGTTTTTTGTGAACTCTATCACTGTTTCTTCCTTAGTTTTCCTTAGTTGCAAATTGTCTTAGAAAAGTTTCTAGAACTGAGGCCCCGTTCACACGTATCCGGACATTTTTGAAAACGGAGATTTTTTCCTCCGTTTTCCAAAAAATACCCGTCCACACGTAGCGTTTTTGAATCGTATTCGCCGTCCACACGAATACGCTAATGCCAGGTAAATACGCTAGCTCTC
>JAOBYE010329761.1:0-11245 GCA_025403585.1 Parazoanthus swiftii | reverse complement strand
CAGGCAGACAAATACTTAACATAGAGAAAGAGATTTAAAATGTCAGGGAGAATAAAATCGTATCATTGCACTTATTAACAAAAAGCCCTGTCAAAGGGAAGAAACGAATCTGGTCTAATCTTCAAGTCAAATACTGAAATAGCTATGAACGAATGAAAAGTGGCGTATTTGTTCCGTGGCCAGAGCAACAGTCGGACTTGCGCCTTCGAAAACAATCCTTCGGCGACAGTTGACAACGCTGTGTAAATATTTTGGTACTGACTTTTATTCTTGCTTTCTGTTGCAGAGAGCCTCACAGATCAAACTTACGAAGGTCAGAAAAATAAAGACATCAAGAAAGAAAGACCCAAAAGTGCCCATCTGCCTAATTATCACACGTCTCTCGACAACTTGCACGACAAATTCTGGAAGAGTGTTCAGCGCACATCTCGACCAGGCAGTCCCAGTAAGTAAAACGAGCTGTGTCTCTGTGTGAGTTTTGTTTTGGACTGTGAAAAGGTTTCGTCAGAATATTTGTCCCGTACAAGGTATTTCATTACTTTTTAGCTTCAGTTGGTTTGACTGGTTTGCAAAGTGGCGTTTCTCGCTTCGAAACTTGGCTAGTTCAATAACGCTGAGATGATACAAAACCTGCCTGCAGGCTAAACAAAACATTGTGTCCGATTAAGCTGATCTTTTCCTAACGTTTTCTGCTAAAAAGAGATGCTGTGCCAAAAAGAAAATAGCGAGCAGAGTCGGCACGAAGCAAGGTGAATGACAAGCGAGTGCCGCGGGAGACTGCACTGAAGAACGGTTACCGCTGTCCGGTGGAACCGTAAGCTAACCAGGCACCATGGGAAATTTTGAATACAAGATAGACGAGAGCTGCTTTCACACCACTAGTTTTAAAAAACTTTAAGCAATATCCCGGTCAGTTATCTGCCATTTATCTCAAATGAGCCCCGGGCGTCGTTCATTGCCCAAATGGTTAATATTTAAAGGAAGGGAAGTGGAGGATTTACAGCTTTTCAGTGTGTTGTAATCGGTCAGTCTTAAATAAAAGGCACTTCCAGGGAAGAGGAATGTTTTCAATTTTCACCACGTCTACTTCGGGAGGGGAAAGCTATTCACCAGCAGAAAACATTCTCTTCAATTCTCTCAGCCACCTGACTTTATTCCATATGGTATCTGCTCAGATGTAGACGTTTAGGGCCATTGTCATTATGCATGTAAATCACAAAACGCTGCTTTGACCGGTTTTCTCACTCTGCGGTCCCTTCCCAAGAGTTTACTAAAGATATTTTAGAGTTATATTTTGTTTGACGCTTGCATACTTTCATCCTCATCGAATATCGGAAGCTGCCACATTGACTAAAAGTTTGTATTTCGTTTGTCGCAGCTTCGCCTGGAAACAACCTGCCACCGTCTCCGCTGAGTAAGTCAGACAACTCAACCTCGCCGGAATCAACTAATCACGTGCTTATTGACGAGGATCACGTGCGACTGTTAGTCCCAGGCTCCAGGGCAAGGTCCCGCACTACCGATGCTCACATGGAGGGCGAAGTTACCAGACAGGGCGTGGCACAGGCACCGCAGCGGGGTATGGGTTCGAGGCCTCACTCTGCTTCTGATTTATTCGCCAAGTTAACCGCCGAAGCGATGGCTCAAAACGAATTAGCAGCTAAGAGGAGTTACCATGGTAACAAAAACGGTCATCATCAGCCGGCTTTGTCCTGCTCTCCACCTAAGCTCAGCTACAAGAACGCGGCGGAAAGACGCCACCCATCGGACAGATCGTCAGATGCGTCTTCCGTGCGCGCATCGGATTCGTGGTCAGAGAGCTCAGGCGAGGACGACACAATTTTCGCACAGGAACTTTCCCTGAGTCCTCAAAGCACAAATTTTCCAAGGATGCGGTGCAACGAAGAAGAAAATCAAAATGAAGGAAACGGACTTTCCGTCGGAAATGAATTTAAACAAGCTATAGGAGCACAGTCGAATTGTAAGAAACCCGTTTACAATTCGTTTGCAAACACAACCTATTGGGTTATGGAACCATCGCAAAACGCCACTATTGCACATCAGCGTAGAGTAGATCTCAATTTGAAGTTTCACCACGGGCCCCTGTCAAATGGGCCCCAGGTGTGCACAAATGGTGATGTACGGACAAAAGTAAGCAGTTTATAACACTCACGTAACTGAAAAAAATAGAGGGCCGTAAGGTGAGAAAGGGACATAATTTAATAGAAGACCAAAACTCGCGCAACAAAGCCCGATTTTAAATGTTTTAGGGGGCTAAAGGTGCACTAAACTGGAGATGTAAGAAAAAAGTGAGCCTTTTCTACTGCAGTATTCACGTACCCTCAATAGAGAAGACCTGGGCCCGGTTGTACGAAGAGTGGATAACTTTATCCAGCGGATAAGTCCCTATTCAGAGGATAAAACTTGCTCATTATCCAATCAAAATCAAGAACGCGTCAATTTTGTACGCTGGATAGAGATTTATCCACTGGATATTGTTATCTACTCTTCGTGCAACCAGGCCCAGGCCAGTACTTGAGAAAGGACCATCGTTATAGAATGCGCCACGAACTCATGTTAAACAGCCGAGTGTGTGAAGAAACGATATTTTTATG
Source organism: Parazoanthus swiftii (assembly GCA_025403585.1). Classification (NCBI taxonomy): domain Eukaryota; kingdom Metazoa; phylum Cnidaria; class Anthozoa; order Zoantharia; family Parazoanthidae; genus Parazoanthus; species Parazoanthus swiftii. The sequence continues at coordinate 8,630 of JAOBYE010329761.1, read as the reverse complement.
TCTGTTCTCGTTTAAGAGAGCAGTTTATTTACGCTAGGCTTTGTATACACTGAAGCTTCACACTTCACACAAGTTTACATGGTGATTACACCAAAACAACACAGAGTTATTGAAATGGAAGTATTGACAAATTTAGTTCTGTTTGCTACAAAACCAGACCTTTGCAAACCCTCCGTGATTTCGTCACTTTCGACACCAGTCGTTTAATTGTCACAATGGATGTAAATTTTGTCTGACTTGTATTTTAGTATATTTTTGCCAGGTGCAAAAGTTAAATCAAATGTATACAGCTGTTTCAAAATGTTTGATCTGTGAACAGCGCAATATTCATATCTCAAAGTATCTTGTGCAACCTAATTTATAGAATTACCTGGTTTTCTGCTTCACTGGTTTTCAGATGCTTCTTTTTTCGCAGAGTATCCATAATTCCTTTCGTGCTTGGTATATTCAGGGACGGGTTTAGGGAAGGGCTCCCCTCCCCTCCCCCCTCCTTTTTGCGTCGCAAATTTAAGAAACATCTCTTTTAAGAAAAAAAAACTGAAAAAAAAGTGTTTTGGAGCAGAGATGCCATCCCCCCATCGTTTCCAAAATTGCAGATTCGCCCCCCTCCCGAAATTTTTGGAGCCGCCCCTGATATTGCCTTTGCACTGAGTTGTCAACGTTTATTGAAACAGCAGTGTATATGCTGATTGTTGAAATGTATATATATGAGATTAATTCACAAAGTATGATTTTTGACAAGGAGGCGTTCTACTACTTGCATCTCTCCGCATAGACTTAAGTCCGAGTAGTGGGCTGTATTGGACCCAAGATTGGTTGAAAATACCGTGAGAAATTAGTTGCATGTCACTAAGCTGAACAAGTGCATTTGAACATTGTCAAGAAAAATCAAATAAACTCCGGAAAAACATATTATATTGACAAATAGAGACATATAATAATATACACCATAGTTTTTGCACAAAAAATATTGTTTGAAGCACTCAATCAAAAAATATATTAAACACTTTTACAAAATGATGTTGTTCTTTTATCTTTCTTCTAGATCTTCTGTCTCAGAGATATCTACTCCATCCACATTTTTTCCTCAAAATTTACAATAACGCAAAAACCCTTTTTGGTAGTTTCATGTTTCCGGTTCAATATTAAGCAATCGGGTGTTGTTATCCTACCAACGATGGGAATATTTCTTTTACCCACTTGACGAAAGCAAAAGCAATACTTTGCCGAAATCCTGATCTTTCTGCTGAAGATTTGCTAGAACCGTTTTCATTTTTGAACCAGAAGTAGGGGGAGAGGGAAAGGGAAGGTCACCATTTTCTCACAAACAGAAGCTAGTGGATAATTCTTTCAATGCCTCCCAAACGGTGCATTTTACCATATCCTCTCTCCCATACCGCACATATGACCCTACAATTCCCTTCCCAATCCGTGAGAAAACCGTTCAATTTCGCATTTGAGTTAGGTAACCAGGCGATTCTAGTTTGTGCAGCCGTTATTTGCAACCATTTCAGTAAAGTCTGAAATATTCAGAAGTTAAATTCTTTTAGAAGATGAGGTCTCTCAAAACGAGCGGAATAACATCGAAATGAACAAATTATAATTTTACAGAAAATTGACTTTGAGAAAAATCCAAGATAAATTTTAGTGAGTTCCCCACTTATACTGAGGTTACCCTGGAAACACATTGATTGACAAGTACAAATTTAACACATAAAAATGTTTTCCAATAACTAACTTCTAAAAAAAAATAACATTTTCGAGTTTCTCTTTAGTGGAAAATGATAAGAATACTAAATTTCTTGAGTTTTACTTCAATTTTGTGGGAATACTTTGAGTGCGTTTTGGTTGCTAAGATGATTCACTGTTGCCATGAGAACACTTTTTCATTTTTTCGTCCTGGTTCGAGTTCAGGACAATTTGTAGTCATATTTCCACTTACTAATGGTATACATTTTTTAAGCAGAATACCTCAAAACATAATTACTAGAAAAGCTACGAGAAACAAACAAAAACACTTGCAAGTGTAAAAATTTTATGTGGAAATATTGCAGAGAAGAGGTACTAGATCAAGTATCTACTTGGCTCTGTTATCCAAAGAAAGGTAGCAGCATTTGTTTTGTTGCCATGGCGAAGTTTTTCCTAAGGAAATGACCAATAATTTTCCATTTAATGGTTACTGGTAACGCAAATAGAATAAGTTGGTAAGGATAATAAGATAAGTTTGAACTAGAAGTTAGCAATGCTAATGGAAGTGCAGCCAGTTCAATAACTACAAAGGTCAAAAAGTAACAAGCGAGATGTTTACATCAGTATATTATGGAAAACAGGTCATTCCCCTCGGTTCAAACAAAGATTGGCTCTTTTACTCACTGCTCAATTAACTTCTGCTTTCGCGCTACGATTTTCTTAGATTTGGATGTAGAGCGCGAGTAGTGCTAGAACGACAGAACAGAAAACTCAGAGAAAAACAAGACAAAGATGGAAGCGCAAAAAGACGCCAATTTTAAAGAGAACAATTACTAGAATTAATTAATGTTACGTGACTTACTGTGAACAAAGCCATAGCCAAAGGAACTCATGATCATGACTAACTTCTTAAAGTCCCTATTGATAGAAAATAACCAGGTCCAAATGACAATCGAAAACGACAATGAACTGAATGCTATAAAACCGACAAATATCGAATCCATACAGGCTTTAGAGTTTGAACTTCATACGACAACACCCATTTACTGATCGAAGACGGCAGTTTGATGCAAATTTCCTTGTGTCTTAAAAGGGAACCCATATTACCGACTCTTGCTGAATAGGCACGTACTAAAAAGGGAAATGACCCACATCGACAATATTTTTATTGTATATAATTTCTTTTTGAAAAGGGTCGCAGTGAAGCCATAACCAATTACTTTGCGTCGTTCTTTCAAGTTTCTTACAGTCGAGCGGTTGGTTTAGAAGTTTTATTTTTCTCTTCAGAACGTAGTTGAGCAAGTATGTGATAAAAAAACCGGCTCCCGCTCAGAGCGTAAAAATCAATAATTTTCGGACGGGTGTAACGACTTATTTTGGCTTTACAAAGAAAGCTCTCAACTTGTGAATGATTAAAATACAAGTTAAAAAATACGCCTCGGTTCCAAAATCCCTGGTCAGGTTACATAACACGATTTTAACCAAATGTAAGGGGAATTTGAATTTTTCTTATAATATTAAGAAAAACAATAAAGTTCACCATTTTACCACTACAGGATTCTTGTGGTTGTCATTTTTTGTGTTGATAACTCGTTTTGGGGTATCTATGACTTACCCACAGAGTACAAAGACTTCACATCAGCATACAACAAGCTAGCCACTTTTCCATCGTCGTTTTTGGAAAACAAAACGAGAAAAGCCTCTTTTGTTGTTTTCTGGAGAACGTCTTGAAACAGTTAAATGTGAAATCGTTTCTATCCTCATGTAGCTTCAAAATATGTCCCTAATTTTCCATGTTCACACATCTTCAGGCAAAAAAATGAAAAGGAATAAATGAGTTACACAAACAAGAAGAGGGAAAACGGGAAGTTAAAATACTAGCAGCCGTCTTTGTTGATGTGCAAGCCCCAGTTGCTTCATTGCTCTATTGTACAAATATGCTGTACAAAAATGGAGGACTCTTAAAAGCTCTAGGAAAGAGAATGACTTCACTGCCATCTGTATAACTCGTATTAACCAGAGAAATCGTAACTACAGTTTTACAAGAAAAACCAATACGTGGAGAAAAACAGAAAATTGCATTAATGCCAACCAAGTGTTAGATAACAATAGCTGAATGCTTTTCCAAGTGTATTTACTGTAAAAACGATGCACTCAACCAATAGTGAAATACATAAATTGGAAATAGCTTTCTTGAAATACTATGTCTTCATATTTCAGTAAATTATGCGAAAACAGCGAATGTTATTACAAACACTGCTGTTGTTCGTGTTCATACCTATAAGTATGTTAAACATGTACGAGTGTTACATATTTATGATTGTCACTGTAATCGTTATTGCACCTCCACTATGTTGTTATATAACAACTAATTAGTAATATTTACATCAAGGACCATTGCCGGTTTTGTGAGTGAAATGAGTCGTGAATCATGACTCAGTGAAAAGTCAGGGTTTGGGGACTGGATTTAGGAATTGGGGTTTTGCCGAATCCTCCTCAATTACATGTACAACGCGATTCTTGTTTCATTACGGTTACGATTAGGGTACGGTTCATGTATTTAGAAGTTTCTAAAGTCCAATAAATGTGTTTTATAACACTTGTCATATATTTGAATAATACATTGGAAAGATAGAAAGATAGACATTCGACTCATTGATTCATGCCTCATAATTAAGTCTCGTGAAGCAACGGCCACCTATTCTTGTTCAACTGTCTTACAGACTTTAAAAACAAAACAAAGTACACATTTTGGGAAAAACCAAGTTCAATACATTTCTTTACATAATTTTGCATTGCAATTCTCTTGAACCTTTTGGATTCCCTAGATTATTGAAACTCCATTCATGTTTTGGCTAGCGCCCGACTGAAATTTCATGGAGATTTTGATTCTGGAGTCCCGAAGCTCCCAATTGTCTTCGCTATTGGGAGGTGGATCCCTTTACATGAACATCTAAGTGTTTATGCAATATAGGTAAATGTAATATAACAATATCTAAACTTTAATGTGGTGATCGGTCATGTGTCTCGTGATGATTGTCTTGAGCATCCTGTTGGGTGTCAAACTGTTACTCTTTAAAGGACTGTTGGTCATCGGGCTCGTTAGACGACCGGACATCAACCACGACTCGATGGATGATCGCTCATATGAGTAGCCATCTAAACCAGCAGATTGACACAGTTAGTGACATGCAATGTGTAGGGGTGGGGTTGGGAGGGGAAAGTGATGGGCCTCGTTTGACAACCGGATATCGGCGTGGCAACCTTAAATATTAGGTATACCAGATGGTCTCGATTTGACAGTTCTGCCGTCAGTAGGCAATCAGAGCGCGCGAAGATCTTTTGATGGGTGGTCAATTCATTACAATGTTATTTTTATTATCTGAGCATCTAATTCAGTTTCATTTGTCTAATAAAGTTGAAAGTTCTTGAAGCATGCACAAAGTTTTTCACGCGTATGCTGGACAGTTGGAGCCTGGGGCGAGGACCGCCTAATTTTGACTAAAAATGCATTGCGCGCGCAAGCCGAGGTCATCTGGTACAGGGTGAGTCATGGGGCCTGTTGGACATCAAAAACACTTGTAAATGAACTCAATGGATGATCGCTCGTATGAGTAGTAGTCCAAAGCCATCAGTTTGACACAGTTGGCAATGTGATACACGTGGGGGTGGGGTGAGGAAGGAGGAATCACGAGGATCATTAGACAACCAGACATCAAACACAACTCAATGGATTACAATGTATCACCGACCCAGTATAAATATTCATCTAAGGCCGTCAAGTTAACACAGCTAGTATAAGTGACGTGTAGGGGTGGGGTGGGGGAAGGGGGAGAAGACTGAGTCATCAGGCTTCTTACATGACCAGGCATTAATCATGCATCAGAAGAGAGTAGCCGTCTAAACAACCAATTTGATGTAGGACTTTAGGGACATGTGATTGGTAGGCATGAGTTGGGAAGGGTGGACCACAAGGCTTCGCAGATGGTACGACGTCAGCCACCTGGCAGTGATTGACCCTCATAAGTAGATGGAGCCATCTAAAGACATGGGAAGGGTGAACTACACAGTTCACACCTACGGAACCCTCCCTCCCCCTTTTTTTCACCACCATACTGACTCACATTCTATTCCAACAAAAAGCTTTTTAAATCCTTATCTTGGTCAACCTAAATTTCGGAATGTGGACCCCCCCTCCCCTCCCATCTCAAAATCCTGGAGATAACTCTGCTACAGGGCTTTATATATGACTAGACATCAACCACGTGCTCAGTTAAAAACATCAGGTTGACACAGTAAGTGACATGTGTATGGGTGGGGCAGGGGGATGGGTGCATCACTGAACAACTGGTGCACAACTCACAAAGTCCATCTCTCTTACCAGCAGCAATCACAGGATCCTCCATAATCTCCCTAGTGATGGGGCAAAGGAACTCGTCTGGGATGTTATCCTCCAGCTCTTCTTTCTTAATTTCCTTAATGGCTCTCAGGATCTTGTTTCGGTGTCCAACTGGAGCTGTTTGGCAATCAATGCATGTAATTACATTACTGCTACCATGCTGATTAGTTACATAGTACTACTACTGCCACTGCTGCTGCTACTGCTACTAGAGACCTTAATAGCAGCGACATGGGCAGGATGGTGGCAGCTGCCGGAAGCAAAAAATTACTTCCGGAAATATTTCTGTGCATGACTGGGTGCAGTTGCTTCCTGTCATCTGTTCTGTGCCATGAAAGAGGTAAATTTGGTGTTTTCTGAAACATGATTGAGTAATTTACTTGTTTGAGTTTCACAACTTTAACTTTTTTCATTTATCATTTTGGCAGGAACCTAGTATATGTAGTGTTCCTTTGGTGATGTTCAAGCAGAATTTTGCAATGGACCATTCAAAAATTTGCTTTACCTGTCATCTTTACAGTGGTGTACCCCCTATCCTAGTATTTATATCTGAGTTTCAATCAAGTTAAAAATACACAAACCTATTCCCAGGTCGGTTGCCAGAGTATCATTACCAAGATTGGAAAGTTCTGTTCCATCAAGTTCGTTCTGTCTAAAGGAATCGCAGTACTGCCCCATTCCCAGGGTCTCAAGCCAACTGCAAACCTCGTCCACACTCAGCTCAACAAGTTTCTTTTTTCTTTCTTTTTCCTTTAAAACATACAATAAAGTGCAATTATCAAACTGGCAACACAAAGTTGTGATTCATCTAATCTACAAGAGCCAATAATGAGGATCATTTGAAACAGAATTGGAAGCAAAGTGTTGTTGATCTATTACAAGTACTTTCTTCATACTAGACTAAAATAAAATAAAATATCTTGTTAATTTCTCTCCATTAGATGGTGGGTGAAAAGAACACAATTTTGTCACACAAAAGCACCTCAGACTTGTATAGTATTTCAACTGACAACTGAAAGGCAGCAAACAAATATAGAGTCTGACACTTGGTAACAAAATTATTCAAAACACATACAAAACATAAATATTTGGCAAATTAGTTATATCATCCTAAAACAGGCCAAAATCCTTATCTCAGTTTACATGTGAAGTGTTATTATTCTGTATAACAATCTTGGTTGCATTGTTTATGACATTTTGCGTTACCTTAATCTTGCTTTCCGGTGGTAAGCTAACTTGCACAGCATCTACACCAACAGCATTGGTTGATAAATCTCCTGCGGCATGATAACGTGTCAAGTGACTGAACAAAATCAGCAATAAAAACCAACTGAGTTACTACATCATGTGGTGCAAATAATCATTATTATCAATATGAATTCTATTTTCCAGTGGGAAATTAAAAACAAAGTTTTACATTTAATTTATGAGTGTGCTTAGCAAGTGAGTAAAATATACTGTACATGGATCAAGATATCAGACTTCCAGCTAAAACTCAAAAGAAAAGTGGGCACTCAATAGGTCAGACCATTGTTAAACACCGTCAAACACAAATTATAGCCTGACTTGATGAGTGCCACTTTTCTTTTGAATTTTGACCTGAAGTCTTTAACTCTTGATCAGAATATAATTCATGTCTACAGATGACATATTAAGAAATCATAGACAGAGCGCACAAAATTTTGGAAAACTATAAAAAAATCTAGTGTTGAACAACACACATCTTAAAAACTTTTCACAACTTAACAACTTAAAACATTTCTTTTTAATTTTCATTAAACATTTACTAGAAGTTTTTTTTTTTTAAATCGGTCTAAAAATTGGTTGTGAAATCTGATCATTGCAGACAAAGAGAGAACTGCAGAAAGTCATTTAATAAGTTAGTACTAAATGAACACAATGGTTTCCCTTTATGGTTAATAATTATAATTATTAATAATGTTATTTTTTATTTATTCAAATGTAAATTTAAGGTTATCAATTTTGGGCAGATCCAGGAATTTGTTGGAAAAATATCTCTGTACCAAAACATACCTTGTTCAGTGAAGTGGATCTTCCAAACACGAATCATCTTGTCGTTTGACCCTGTCGCCAGCCAGTTTCCATCAGCCGAGAATGCACAGCAAGCAACATACCTGCAAAAATGTCATCATTCAAGGAAATAGCCTATTGCAAATAATCGAGTAATTGCCAACAAAGTGAATTGTGGATAAAAATTTGAAAAAATGTGGACATGATTATATCTTGTAAATTTGAGTCAAATCTAAATGCTTCAAACATAGCTTTATCCATCACTGTATCTTGTATATAGTCTTGTGTTATTAAAATGCCATTTTTTAAATAAAGAGTCTGTCCATTATATTTATTATTATTATTATAATTATTATTATTATTATTATTATTTCTTATATTTCTTTAGAATGGAATGGGCCTGAAGGGCCACCTATTTTAAAGCCACAAGCGACTGGGCCTCCTTGCCAAGTGAACTAAGAAAGCCCATGCCGAAATCAATTTTTAGAAGACTTTTAAATAAGTTTTTACA
>JAOBYE010329650.1:201-15216 GCA_025403585.1 Parazoanthus swiftii | reverse complement strand
ATCGCTGACGATCGCTCACGGTTGCTCACGATTGCCGAGTTAGACCTTTTTCTATCTAAGCGATCGCTGACGATCGCCCGATCGCTGAAAAGTGTTTCCATATAGTCGCTGACGATCGCTGGCAGCATTTTCAGCGATCCGGCGATCGTGAGCGATCATATGGAAACCAGGCTTTAAATATGGATAACGAACATGTTAACAAAAACTCCTGACTCGTTGTTAATATTCAAACTTTACTGAGTTTAGAATGATAACAAACGATGTCAGAAATTAAAAACTGAGGGACTTGGTGCTTCACGAAGGGAACACACTTGGTCGCAAACAGCGTGTTGGTTCTCGTTTATTAAGACTACTTTGCAAAAATAACGGATGTCATCACCTAGAGAACTTCATGAGCTTTCCAGTGATATTTAGCTTTACGGATAACCAGAGCATATTAACGGAGCTACGAACTGATCGCCACTCAAGGCGTACTGCAGTCCCGTAAGCAGGAATTTTGTTTGGTGGAGGGGGGGGGGGGAGTGCAAATTTCGTCAACTTGGACTGTTAAAACGCAAATTTATGGGACGAACGTAATTATGGCCTTTTTTTAGTCGTTTCGCTTTAGGGTAGAGCCGACTGTTACGGATAAACCTATTCGGGCTTCTTCGTCGTCTTATTAAACCTCCAAATGCGGACCTTTTTGGGTCCATGGGAGGACCCTGCCTACGGGCATGTACTCTAACTTTAAGCAGATGATGTTAAAGCAGCACGCACGACTGTGTTGCTTCATCGTGAAAACAGAAAACTTTCTGTCCAAAACCGATTCACGGTAACGTAATCACTCACACTATTCCCAAGTTTCGCCTGTATTTTGGCTACAATTCAGGTTCTGTTGACGATGGTATCGTTTGTCTTTTAAAAACTACTACATACTATTTATTTAGATTTTTCCCTGAAGGGAGCGGGGCACTGCTACAGGTTTCCCCAATTACGGAAGACCCTTTGTAGCAGAGGAGGTGACAGGCCACGACACAGGCATTAGCCTACTCCTATCGACAGGCGTGTGGGTTATTTTAAGTCCCCCGATAGAACGTCGAGAGACTAGACCAACGGCTTAACGTCCCTGTCCACGGACGGTGTGGCGAAAGAAGGCGGCCAAAAGTTCAACCCTCGACCAGGCGGGGGATTGAACTCGGGACCTCCTGGTTGGCAGTCAGAGATCTTACTTGTCAGCTGTGACAACTTTGCTCACTAGGTACATGTACTGCTGAGTACTAAAATTACTAACTGTTTCCAATTTCTTTGAACATGGTCTTATTTCAACTTCCCTCTCAACACCCTCTCATTTTTTCTCTTGTTGGAAAAAATTGTTCACTAAACTTTCACATAATCGGACCTGAGGCACCAAAAAACAACGACATGCGGCCTAAACTATTGCATTTATTGGGGTTCTGTGATTTCCTTTTGCATGGGACGACCTCATTTTAAAGGGACTATCACAAAAGGAGCCTTTGGCTGCCCCATACTAAAATTAAAAATTCCCCCCTGTCCATCGAGCCCTGATTATACAGTGTTACAAAAATAGACCAATTTTGATATATTGAAACTCTGCCCGAAACGAAAGACACCAACACGAGGCTCTGGTGAATAAAATATAGAGTTTGTATGGATTATTCCCCAGAGCCTCGTGTTGATGTCTTTTGTTTCAGGTTGAATTTTAGTATATCTAAATTGGTCTATTATACTAACCATTTTCATGTCTAATCATGCCAGGTTAATCTTTGTGCCATTATTATCATGCTGACCAGTTCCACATCTCTAACCAGTAAATCTCACAAAAATGAAAGTGTAGCAACACAAGGTTTAAGTATGAAGGTTTTTAAAGCTCATATAACGACTAACCTCTTCTTCAACTTGTCTTGCCAGATTCTTGACATACAGCCGACATGTGGGCTCCCCTGGTGAGTACCTCTTGAACGCTGACAGGGAGCTACGTTCTGAATAATCACAAGTAATATAAATAATAATAATAATAATAATAATAATTACTAATAAAAGAAATAATAATGACAATAATGGATAAAACTACTAAGGCTGTAAAATTTTTAAAAGTTGCATAAAACCAAACGTTTTCGACTTAAAAAGTCATTGATACAACTTTTTAAAGTTTTACAGCCTTAGTAATTTTATCCATTTTACCTTTTAAGCAAACATATGTTAAATAACAACAACAATGATAATAATAAACTTAACATATATAGCGCACATATCGTTAAAACCGATAAAACTATAGAAAAGTCAACAGATACTTAATAAAAGTAAGCAAAAAGTCGCCATCTTAAGCCATATAAAGTTCATTTCTAGAGTTTTATCGAATATAGTGTATGCTCTTTTTATAAGGATCAATAAGTTTTCGCTGAGGCAGAACTGTTCCCAATTTTATGGCGACTACAGCCTCAAATTGCTCGTTTGTCCTGATTATTCCACACACTGGAAATATGTAGACTACGAAAAAAAACAATAAACCCACAGTAATGTTGAAAACACATGTCTCTTGTTGATTTTTTTCTAACACGATGTGCTAAAATCTTGATTCACTGCTGTGAAAACTTGCCAAGGTGTGCCGCTTAAAAGAAAACTTCAATTTCAGTTAAAATGTTACTGTAAACTTTTCAACTTTATTACAAAAGACCCCCCCTGAAAAAAAATTAAAAATAGAAATTGCACTCCGTTTTCAGGTATTCTGTTCTCATGAGTTCCTGAAGTGAAACGATTTCAGTATCATTCAACCTAGACATTACTCATCATCACCCCCCCCAACCTTAACTCCTCACCAACCCTCCCCTACCCCCTTAAAAATGAAAAATGGAGGTTGCAAACCATTCTCAGGCATTCTGTTTCTTGTGAGTTCCTGAAGTGAAATAACTTCATTATTATCTTGCTCGGACAATTCTTCCCCACTGTCCTCCTCCTCAGGTACATTTGGTTCTTCAGGGGGTGCAAACGTGCCAAATCCCTCCACCCCAGAGGGTGGGGGTTGGGCTGCTGATGTATTCGGTGGACCACCTTCAAATATGGTAGAGATCGCATCTGAGAGTTTGAATTCAATCTTTTTGGCTTGTTGTGCCACTGGTTGATCAAAGGCACTCCCCACAGGGATGGGGAGAGAAGACACCAATTGGGAACTGCTTTGTTGAGAAAGCTTTGGTTTCTTTGACAATGGCTGACTGGGCTGGAGTCGAGTGCGCTTGTGAGTTTTTGAGTCCAATTTTGATGCAGTTCTTCTATTGGCAATGTTTGCCTTTTCCCGAGTCCTGACAATGATAATTAAAGACAACAATTCTGTAACAGCAATTACATGGAAGCACAATTAAAAGTTAATGACCATTGGATGTAATTCATATAAGGCTTTGTTACTTTTTCAAGTTTTTTTTTTTCTACCTTCTTTTATTTTCTTTCTTAACCCAATCTGTATTATGCAACTAGATTTTTCCAAAATGAATGTACAGTAAAGCCACCCCCACATTCCTTGGACATTTTGAACCAGCAGTAATTTTTATCTTGTTCGATTGCTGAATTCTTCATTAAGAAAAATCCAAGTCAAATATTTTTTAGACCAAAGACCCCGAATAAGAAGAAAACTCATTTGTAATACATACAATTTAATTATAAACTGTAGATGTTGTACTCATTGTTAAAGCAGTATTATAACATTATATGTGGGCCTGGCACCTGTCACAGAGTTCTCCCGAAGGGCTGGCGACCAGCGATTTTCTCTGTACAGTTGACTTGATCACGCCGGCTACAAGTTTTTGTAGATTGTAGAATTCAAAATTTTCTGGGGGGCATCCCTCCTGACCCCCTCTAGAAAGCTTACAGTCACCTTCAGTGCTCTTTCTCCCCCTACTTTATCTCTGTCTCCCTTTACTATGACTCGTTTGGAAAACCCTGCTGTCACCACAAAATATTGCTGCACACATATATTGGGACTTGAGGGAGTATCGGGAACTAGGTACAATATTATCATTCCAGTGAATTTTAGTGATATTTCCTAAAAATTTAAATGTTCTACAAGTTAGCATTGTTTAAGATTAGTGATGAATAGACAGACACACACACACACAAACCTTCTTTCTCTTTCTTCCTCGTCACTCTCCAATTCCGATTCCTCACTGGAGAGGAACTTGTCACTGTCTTCATCTGCAGCAACCTGCTGCACAACAGGGTCACCTGACTGAAAGGTAAAAGTTACATAATTACCTAGTTTCCACAATATAAGTATCAATTATTGTAATTTATTACAACTTTCATTATTCTTGATAACTGAAGATTCCACTAAACATTTTACTAGAAACATAAGCAATAAAAAGATACAACACATACTTTCAAAAATAATGTCAAAAAGACATTAAAACATTGTTCCATGTGTTTTTTTTGCTTTCTATTAACATTATTAATATTGTTATTTTTACCATTATCACCATCATCCCCAGCTTGATAAAAGGCATAGAAAACTGAATTGTGTTAAACTTTACAATAATTATATGAACACCAGTTTCATATTCTGAGACATTGGAAATTTGCCCTAAACGTCAAATTATATTTGGCCTATTTATAATGAAATGGTCTATGGTTTGTAATTACCAAGGGAGGGGTGGGTGTGACAGCGCCAAATGGACACGGGAGATTCATCTTGTTCATCAAGTGCAACACCTGTGACATTAACAACAACAACAAAAACATTTATTTGTATCATTTAAACATCAAAAGAACTGAAAAATTCATTGAAATTTAGGTGACTGGGCACCTGAAATATCTATAGTGCTCTAGTCTAGCGGATACCCATCAAGTAGTAATTAAATTTTAGAAAAGGACGTAAGAAAAAAATGTCAACTCTATAAGATACATGTGTTTGAATGTAATTAAGACTAATATACAAAAAACTAAAAAATATACAAAATAACCTAATAAAATCCTTAAAACAGAAACCTGAATTTTATAAAGCATTTTGCCATAACTTATCTTAAGGATTTTAATACATGTTAGGAAAATACTTAATGCTTCTCTGGTGCTCTCCCAATTTCCAGCGTGCATCCATATCTTTTAGGATGCACACTAGGCATGAACCATTTCTTAAACAGACTGTGATAAAAGGAAGATTGGGGATTACTGATCATCCAAAACAACTATAAAAGAATTAAAAATGCTGGATGGCCAGTGTATTCCTTTAGACTGCAAAATTTATGGTTGGTTTAAAACAGAACAATGCACAAAGCAGAACAGAGATACATGTATATACGAAAACAGAGCAAAAAAGAGAGCCACCAGGGAACATTCTGTATTTTTTATTTTTTTATATATTTAATATAAAATTATATTTAATATATATTTTTTTATATTTTTTATATTTTTTTTTATATTTGTATTAGTGATTTAACTTATTGTTTACAGTTTTTAGTAACTAGCATGCTTTTTGCAAAGTTATGAAAATAAAAAAGACATTATTATTATTGTTATTACTATTAATAACTTACGGTAATAGAGGAAATATGGTACACATGTACATGCATACATGTAACACTTGCTAGTCACACCCACCTGGACATACAGTTTAGGTACACAGGCCAGAGCATTTGCAATGTTGGTAAGAACTATTGCTGAAGGGGGAGGGTAGAGGTACTGTAAACTGCTGTTTGGCTGGTAGTGGATCCTATGAATCATATGCCATTGTCAACTAACATAGGCAAAAAATCTTTTATTGGTCGAGAGCTGAATTCAAACATCCTGAAAGTATCGTGGTCACGCTTGGATTTTTTTGGACACTTGCATGTAGTTTTTTTTTTATAAAGAGTCTTAGGTTGAAAGGAATCCTTCGTCAAGTTGTTTCTAGGACTGTCATGTTAATTTTCGTGGCCATGCCTCTAATCATGATCAATAATTTATTATTCGGAGGAAAGCAGTTAAACACTACTTGACTGAAGTACTCGCAATCGTGGACATAAATGTCAATTTCATTTGTATATTTACGAAAACCTTACGCTGTTATTGACAAACTGAGCTTTGATGCAAAAAGCTTGAACAAAGTAGTTTTGTTGTTGCGATTATTTCCATTTTTCTTAAAAAATGAGGAAGAAACTTTAGCAAGAAAACGCTTAAAACGTGACTTTTTATCTTCAGGATTTTCGAACACAAATTTAAACAGACCAATGACAACGGATAATATTTTCACGTCAGCAAAATAATCGTCAGTATTCGTAAGCAGCTCTTGACCAATAAAAGATTTTTTGCCTATGTTTTGTCAACTTACATAACTGCAGAACTATGTTACAATTATAATGACAAATTCTGTACACTACCTAACTTAATATCTAGAACTTATAACCTGATGCACCCCAGTGTAAGCTGCCACTTTTAATTAGTATTTTCAGCATTGAACATTGTATGTTGGAAATAAATTTTACATAGCATTTTGATTTGCTATGACTTTAATGGTTCAGTGTTAGATTTATAATAAATGTCAACATATCGCTTTTCAAATCAGGAAAAATCCTGATGGAGGGCAAAGCAAAGTAAGATCTCTTGATTAACCTGCCAGCTGGATCCCGACAGGATTTTCACAACTAAATAGTCCTGGCACAATTGAGGCCTGATTCTAAAATCCAAGTGTTACAGCATGTCAGGGAACTTTAAATGGGGCCTAAATACAAGATCTTTAACACTCACTCAATTTAGCAATTTACAGTAGCAATGCCATACATGTAAACATTTCAATAATTTCACTTACCCTAGCTTAGGGTTCATTCCCTGTGCTGGTCCATGAGGTTTACTTCTTGACGCTTCATTTCCCGACCTCTGATTGGCTTCTTCTGATGTCTCTGTCTCTTTACTCTCCCCAGGTTCCTCTGGTAGTAGATCCTGCTTGAAACCAGTCCTGAAGGTTATAAATTGAAAATAAGTACAAATACGACAGTCCAGATACAGCCACATTTAATTTGCACACCCTATTGGACTTTAATTTACAGTATCCTTCCAGTATTTGGCACTCAGATTTCATTCTTTAAATAAAAAAAGGCTCTAATGCACCAGTAAAATTAAGCCCTGACGTCAATCCTCCCGCCTCTGGGCCAGGGTGGGGGATAGGGGGAAGCAGAAAATTTTGTAATTCTATTGACCATTTCAATTGCCCCAGGGAAAGAGGTTTCGGCAAGTATGCATGCATCACTACCGGCACAGGGGGTAGTGTGTAGGATTTGACATGCAACAAGAGAGACTGGTAACAAGCTGATCAAACTGATCAAGATTGACGAACTTTACTGACCACCACGGATCCCAGCATATTGTTTCTTGAAGAGTTTTTCATATGGCCAGTTCACAAAAAGGCTTGCATTCTGCATGGTAAACATACTTTTGTTCGAAGTTTTATAACTTTGAGAATATGTGTGTCAAGGCCTATGCATTAATCTTGGATTAAGCACTTCTTTTCTCACAAAACACTTTCCTTTCATGCTGCAATACTACATGTATGTAAATAACCCAACTGACAAAGAAGTGCAGTGGAGAGGATGGGACAACTGATCATTTTTGACTCCTACTTAAATCAAATCCCTATCCTTGCCTGGGGGGGGGGAGGAGGTTGGGCTTTCATTTAACTGGTGCATATATTCAGCTATTATTTTTTAGATGATTATTTACAAATGTTTGTGCAACCAGTATAATTTTATTTCTAGCACACCATTAAATCTAAGTTGCACTTTTAAAATTGCTTTAAAACCAATTTCATCATAATCTATGACACCTAAATTCTGATAAGCTTGAAAGCGACTGTGAAGTACTTCTTAAGCTAGTTCCAGTCTCTTAAAGAAAACGCACTTAAAATTAGGGAGGACTTATCATTGGGAGGATTTAGACACCTCAGATAAATTGCAAGACTAATTTTCTGAAATGAAATACTTAATATATCTCCTAACCTTAATTTGGTGAACATAATAATAATAATGTCTTTATTTCAAACTGATAAAAATACATATCCATTTTTACAATGAATATTCCGATAGTTAAAAATGTTATCCTACAGTAATTATCTACATGTACCGCTAAGTTATATCTAAAAACTAAAACATAGAGAATTAGTGAGAAGAATTTAGCAACAGATCAACACAGTAGACTTACCTTTTACACACTTTGGAAGCTTCCCTCTGATGGGATGAGTCTGCATATTCTACCACAAGTCTGTTGCCCAGAATCTTCAGCTGGTGAAGCCTGGATAGAGCCTTGCTAGCTGACTGCTCATCAGCAAATGTGGCAAAGACTGCATCAGGCTACAGTAGGGTAATAAATGGCAGCGTAGTCACAATAAATTATGTGCAAGTCAGTCCTAGCTGCATGCATCCCTCTTGTGCAAACCCAGGGTATTTGATACAAGACCAGTTCTGGAGAGCAGGGCATTTGGCAAAAGTGTCCTACCCCCTGGGCATTTGCAAAAACAAAAATGATAACTTGCCTCGTGACAACCTGTGATAATTTCTGACAGCACACAGAAGTCATGAGTTTCAAGCACTGTCATTTTGGAATAAGAAGAACATTTTCCGGCCACAAAAGACTAATAAAAACAGTAAATTCACTTGCTTTGTCTATGTCCGGTCGCAGTGTCTCATTTTGTAACCTTATTCAACCATTGTATATTGGTCTGATGGACTAGGGGGCTGGGCATTTGACCATCATCCGAGGAATGAGGAGTGAGGTGCTTGCTTATGAAAATTATGCACTCGGCTGGGCATTTGACCATTTTTTTCAAATGCCCAGGTTTGCCTGAGAAGAAGGGATGGGGGGGGGAGGTTCTTGCAGCTGGAATTGACTTGCACATTATTTTACACCATTTTTTCCCCTCCATTCTAATTTTCTTCCAGCACTTCAAATCAGAACCAAACTGACTCTAATTGCCACAGAAAAATAAGGACTGACAATGATGCAAGTATACAAAAGTTACTGGAAAACGCCATTATTTTCAGGAGAAATACAAGGAATGATACTCATATATTTCCTGTACATGTGCTTAAACTGGTCATCACTAATAGTAATACGTTGGCTTTTGTAAGGGGGCATCAACAAATTTAAAAAAATTAATATCAGCCAATGTGCGTTATCCTGAAACCCCCTCCTCCCTTACCCCAGTTTGTTTAAAGCTAAAAAAATTTTGCCATAACATCCACGGCTAATCCCCCTTCCCCCTTAACGTCCATTGGACGTTATTTGGATTTGTTTTGTTTTGTCGACGCCTCGAAAGGACGCAAGGTCAAAATTATTCGTATTTTACTTCCAAGCATAACAAAGCCAGAGCGAAACAGCGGAGTTCCCTGCATAGATTTTCTGTCTCGAAACTACTGTTCAAAGAACTGACAGAGATTTACTCCTACATCAAGCAAGCGTGCACATGTATTACGATAGTTTTAAGAAATCTGGATCTGAAAGTTCTATTTAAAGACATCAGATGAGTCAGATACTGAGCGAAAACAACAGCGACAGAAGAATCATACGTGCCGAACAAATACTCTTACCATTCTACCTTTGCCGTCCATACAAATAGCATCTTGTGCTCCAAAATGTTTCAGTAAATCTTCTTTATCTTTCCTACTCAGCTCCGAAGGCAACTTTTTCACCAAAAGCTTGCAACAACCAATGTTGGCCGCCATCTTGAAGTTCATACCTAGTTCTTCAGACCGCGCGGGAGGCGATGGCAGGGCCGCAAAGCTTGACGGGTGTCGCGCAGGTAGCCCAATTATGTATACATTACAAAAGAAAGCCTACAAACCACAATTACAGTTGTCTGCGTTTTTATGTTCAGTTCATTCAAGAAAGGTCAAAGCAGAGATTTCCTGGTGTTCTGCCAACGCCACTGAGAATTTCAATTTGCTGACTACACCTATTAACAAGCGAGGCTGTTTTTTTTTGTTTTATAAGATATATTGGCCGAAAACTCCCGAGTTGTTCGTCCAAAACTTCAAAAAGGCAATTTTCTTTACCCGGCCATTTCAGACCAAGCTGCAGAAATCGATACCGGACGAAACACACTGATGAGTATCATACTCATAGCCTAAAACAGGCGTGGTTTCAATATAACCTGTATTTTGCGTATATAATATTCTGAAAACTTTAAAGTAACGAACCATGACAAAAAGCTTGGATCAATTAAGAAAAACCTTTATGGTCCACAGATTTTTTTACGAAAACCTTCCCTTTTCCGGCAGACTTCTCGATCAAAATGTATGTATTCCCCTTTTCCGGACCAGATTGGCCCAAAACCATACATTTAAGGGTAGCAACTAGCAGATGCTCACGACTGAGTCTAGTCAATTAAGGGGGGTTTTCCCTTTCCCTTCTCGGGCGAAAAATGTGACATCAGCCTATGTTAGACCACTTTAAAAACCAATCAGAGACTCAGGGCTTGTTAGAATTAATTCTACTCAAGTCAAAACTTGTCATTATGTAGTTGTCTATATTTTTGTGTATAGTTAGTTTACTGCACAAACGACGTTTCTCGTTTCCAGCTTGTTTTAACCTTGTGCCGTCTGCTTGTCTGTCGCTTCAGCGAAAAAAAAGCAAACAGAAAACGCAGTTGAGGGAGGAGTTATAATTTTTCAGCATTCCGTTGTGTTTATAGCAAATACAAACATCCGTTGAATAATCGTGCAAGATCGTTTTAAACATGTTTCACGGATGGTTTATATTTAATAGCTTTTCTTAAGTTTTACAAAAACCTGATTTTATTTACATATTTAATATGATTATGCTTTGTTTGTAAGGTCAATACGGTAACTTCAAAGGCGTGAAACAATGGCGGAACGCTCATATTATGTCTTAACTTTATTGCGGCGAAAGTTTTGTCTGGGTACGCTTTCTGTGTCAACAGAGATAAAGGATTAGTTGGATTGTCTGTCACTGTGTATTTTATGTTTTTCCGTGTGTCAAAAGATGTTTTTAGTTTTACATTGCTAATTGACTCGTCATCTTTTGAAAGAGTCTAAAGATGAGTATTAAAATTATAAAAAAATGTTGGCGCTAAAACTATGACTAAGAAAACTCAGTGTCAATCTTATCTAATCGAAACTTTCAATAGACATTGTTTTATCTGCATTGAGATTAGAAGCAAGGTTATTAACAATCCTTTAATATTTAAACAATTTATTCAAACATTTAAAAAAAAAATTCTTAAAATATATCTAGATCGGGGTCTGGATTAAGCGCTTCCGACAGACTAACAAAATTTAGAAGACTGTTAACTGACAGATAACTCTTTGAGACCCAACAGGAAGGCTATCTTTAACAACATCATAAACGAGCGGTGAAACTATGGACGATTATTGGTTGTATCGAGGAGTTCCATATCGGCAATTATATCGCTTGCTGTATACTCATGCAAGACACCCCTAGCAAAGGAGTAAAACTGACATTAACATGATCATGCATTGAACACAGACTTAGAAAATAATTATCAAGAAATGCAAACATAAATGGCATCAGTTTCAAATTCATGAAATCAAAGACTGAACTTTAGAAATTTGCTTGTAAAGAAAAAACCCAGTAAGAACCAAAAAAGTGAAAATAAAAGCAACTTGGGTTCACTGCTGGGCTTTTAGCGACTGCTGTATATTTACCGCTTCAAAAACATAAACTCAAATAATTAACTAGTAAAATCATCAGATAGGCGAATGCTCGGAGCTAAAGGGTTGCACCTTTATTTATTGGGGGAGGGAGTAGCAATTTTATTTTTCATGATATTTTTTCAAGTACCAGGTTTTACATGCACTTTTTGGTAACCTCTATAGGGCCTTGCAAGATTTTTTTTCGTTTTTAATGATTTAAGCTTTCAGGATTTTTTTCTGAAAATTGCCACCCTTCCCTCATGCCCAACTTATACATGATGGTCCACCCCTTAGCTAATGAGGTAAAGTACGCATCACAAGAGTTTGGTTGAATTGCTTTATATCACGAAAACATAAACTCAAATAACTAATTAAATAATAATAATAATGATAATAATAGTAATAATAACAATAATGATAACAATAATAAAAGTAATTACAATAATCGTCCTTATTAAAACATACTGATAAAACTACATGTCAGAATAATCATATCTCATTTTACATTAAAACTATACACACTTTTTTATGAATTTGTGCAATCTAGTGCTACTAATAGTGACGGACTTACGACACAAAATGTTGTAAAAATCGACTAGTACTTCGCATACATTTACGTAATGCAACATTTTGTATTGTTCAAGGATAAATTACGAAGCTTAAAACATTTTTTTACTTTCCGACAGCTACACTCAACTGACATCACACTGTTTTGCAGCTTTGTTTGGTTTTTGTTCGAGCTCTTGCGAATCAAGAACGACAAAGCTGCAAATACCTTTTGATAAAGATAACAGGTATCTACTATCAGTTACAAACCAAATTATCAGTTATCGGCAAAAAATGTCTAAATATCACTCATCATTTTGGGCAATATCAGCCATCAGTTAACCCCATCCAGACGTCTGCTAAGGACAAACCCGCTGAGGCTGAGGAGAAGAACCTTTTTTCGGACACAGTACAAATTCAGTCCTGGAAACAAGCCTTTTCTTCACTGTTATTTGTTTCTTTACAAATTACAGCAAACTAACTAGGTAATGTACGTGTTACTGAGCTATAAATGTTCCTTTGCATATAAAATTGATTGCAATTACATTGTATAACAAATGGAAATCGGAAATCGCTGCAGGGAACAGGGCCCCAGCAAGTCTTGGAAAACTGGGGGGGAGGGGGGGGTCACCACCAAGAAGGTACGAGCCTTCTAGGGGAATCCGGGGGTCTGCTCCCCCGGGAAATCTTGAAAATTAGTTTGTCCAAAAACGTGTTTCCTGGGTTTTAAACGCCATTTGAAACAAAATCAGTGTCTAAAACTGGTAAAAAATGACAAGTTTTTCTCAAACTTGGAGCATTTTGCCGAGCTTGACACATTTGCTGGGGGAAAAACTGGGGGGCACGGGCCCCCCCGGCACCGCCCCTTGCTACGGCCCTGGGAATATTATATCTTTAGATAAACAGTGTCACAGAGCAAGGTGAGTATTTGGTGCACATGCTAATTCCCGCTTCCAGCTAGTTTCTGCTAGTGTAAGTTTACATCACTGTACGTGTACTAACCAGGCCCGTAGGCAGGATTTTTGTTGGGGAGGTGCGAATTTCGTAAATTTAGACTCTTTATAGCCAAATTTATGGGACAAACAGACTTATGGCCGTATTTTTTAATCGTTTCCATTTACGGTTGCACTAACTATTACGATAAACCTATTCTGGCTTCTTCCTAGCCTTATTAAACCTCCAAATGCGGACCTTTTAGGGTCCATGGGGGGTGCGTACGCACCCCGCGCACCCCCCCCCCGTCTGCCTACGCGCCTGCTAACTGATAATGTAAAAACATTTTAAGAACATTTGAGGCTGAAACTCGCAAAATAGTTAAGAACACTCTGGCTCAGCCCAAAAATAATTACAAATGTGAAAACACTAAGAATAGTGAAAATACGTATTACCACGGAAGGATTTATACTTATGTAGACGCTATAACGATTATCGGTTTCTAAAATTGAGTACAACTAGCTGTACGATTAAAAAGAGCGATAGAATCTCTTGGCGCCTGCGCGCTACCTTTATATGATGGGGAGGCAGTTTAGGGCGGTATTTTCGGTTCAAGTTTGATTTCCGTGTAAACTTCTGAGCTTTGCTCACAACTTTGAATCACACATTTGTTTATCTCTTGAATTGTTCAGAACCGCTTATATCAATTCCATCATTTCTTTTTGCGTCAGGATAACCTGTTAAATAGAAAGCCTTCATTTTATTGACCGTAAGCACCATTCAGTGTATGGAGTCTGCAGGATTCTGCAGCAAATGTAGGGGTGATCCGCAAATATGGCTTGCAACGGTCCCTAAACCCCCAAAATGCAAACATCATATAGATTTTGACGAGATCGGTACAGCAGATTTGTTGAAAAATGTGATAATCAAACCCCTCCCTCCATGCATGGCCCATACACACCCACTAAAATCTCAGACCCGTCCCAGAACGAATTCCGAGTCACTGGAGGGTTTGCGGGGCGATCATCCCCAGGCTATAAATAATTCATGATCGGTACCTTAAATCGCAACTCAAGCGATTCTATTCAACTGTACAGTAAAAGTGTCTTTAACCTAGACATTCAATAAAATACCCAAATAAATCATTGGAGAGCAACTAGAAACGAACAAGGAAAAAATATTAACGACTTTTTGTCACTCAGCCCTCAATTCATCCGGTCTAAGTATCCCTGCCAACTTGAAAGACTTCAATGTATTCAACTTTTCAAAACAATTTAAAAATATGTTATTTATTTATTGACTGAACAACAATCTGCAACTTTACAACTCTCTCTCTCCTCTCCCCAATTCTCTTAAGCATTATGGTTCTCATTTTGTGTCAAAAACTTTGAAAAACAGAAGACTGCTTGAAAACTGCAAAGTTCATCAGTCTCCTGAATTAAGCTTGTAATGAGTATTGTAAGTGTAATTTGTATTGTATATGTAATGATAACTGATTATGTATGTATTTACAGTAATAATGGAAATAAATTTTGGTATTGTTGTTACCCTTTTCATTGGTACCATACCCTTTTCCATAGTATCTTCCCCTTATTCATAGTACCACACCCTTATCCACAGTACCAAACCCTTACCCATTGTACCATACCTTTATCCATAGTACCAAACCTTAATCCATAGTACTGTACCCTTATCCATAGTACCATACCCTTATCCATAGTACCATACCTTTATCCACAGTACCATACCCTTATCCATAGTACCATACCCTTATCCATAGTACCATACCCTAATCCGTAGTACCATACCCTTATCCATAGTACCACACCCTTATCCATATAGTACCATACCCTTATCCATAGTACCATACCTTTATCCACAGTACCATACCCTTATCCATAGTACCATACCCTTA
>JAOBYE010329539.1:0-15218 GCA_025403585.1 Parazoanthus swiftii | reverse complement strand
AAAGATAGATATTAGATAAAATGGATACAAAAGTTAGAAGGTTAAAACGTTAAAACATTAAACATATTGTAAAATAAAAGGGATTTTACAAAAGGCTTAATGTTTTACATTTCAATCCATTTTATCTATTTAAAGCTCTGTGGCAATGTATCAAGCGTTTTTTAACAAAGTGGAATTCACCAAGTTATATATATACAAATTATGTTTTTTAATTTTGCAAGTGCTTTGTCCATCAATTCACAGCTATAACAGATCGTAACATCTTTATTTTCAGAACACAAAGTATAACACGTGTGGGATACAGTACTTACTCTTGCCGCTTCTAAATAATCCTGATGATCCTCCTTAGTAACAACTGAAGTACGCTCTGTCCAGTTTTCAACTTCGTCTAATTTGCGCAACTCCTCCCAACATGGAGGCAAGTCCTCAACCTGATACCTGGGAGGCCGGTATCGCACCGGAGTGTTCTTGAAAGTAACCTACATTAGTCAAGAAAGTGGACACTAATTAAATACAGGTGTACAGACACTCACCTTCCAGTGCAACAGACACTCACTCAAGCAATCAAGTCTTTCACAAGAAAAACTTAAAAATCAATGATACATTGTCGTTTCCTTTGACAGTAGAAAACCGAAAATGTTTGCCACAAATTGAAAGCTGACAACATGGTGACTAAATTCGCAATAGCTGCAGCACAATTAGAAAAATTGATAAAATATTTGGTAGACTGCTGGACCTTCCAGTTAAAATATTTGGAGTTCACTCCTTAGTAAACCTCTAGAGGTTCTACACAACTAGCACAACAACGTTCTACATGTACCAGATATATTTTCAAACCTATTCAGAGCTCTGTATTATGCTGACTTAATTAACTTTCTTGTTATATAACACATTACCTTTTAAGAGATTCCCGACACCTCAGTTGCTCCAAACTTACTAGTTCAATCTTTGACATGTGTCTTTTTCTTTTCATGTTTTTTCATTATATATGGGTGTGTATCTTTTGATATACAGACCTGTAGTCTAGGAGGACTAACAATTGTGCATTATTATACCTCCTTTTTTCTGTTGTGTTAGTGTGTATATCTTTTGGTAATTTCAAATCTTAGTCACCTGGCACCTATATGTAGCTCTTTAGTTAATCTAGGCAACCGCTGGACAATTCCATACAAAATGTGTCAGTTTAAATTTTATACGATAATTGTGTTTGCTTATATATAAACATAAAATTATTTATGATATGTAAATTTATGTTTCACATGAATATGATGTCCTTAATATATTGTTATTGTTGCTGAATATGATCACACTATTTCAATATTACAGTATATCTTAATTTTTACTGACTTAGAAAATTCAGATCTCTGATAGAGGTTACCTGTTTTAAAGCCCTGGCTAACCACAGATGCAAGATGATGCAAGTTTTTGACCTTCAAACTTGCACTCAATCTGTGCCTCGTTTTGGCAACGAATAAGAACTTGCACTGACTTGCATTCAAATTTGAGCTTGCTCAAAGTCAATGCAAGTCTGTGCAAGTCCTTACACATTGGTGGTCAAATTTACAGACTTGCACCTACATTTGACAAGGGCTTTAATACCGAAAAACCATCACTGAATGAAATGCATATATACATACACCATGTACAAGCATATATATTGACTTTATTATTCAAAGTTTTTCAATCATTTACATAAAAACATGCAGATACACAAGAAAAATTTCTGTCAGCCTGCAAAAATACTTCAGAGAAACAAGCTAACATCTTCTATCTTCCATTTGTTTGCCTCCACCAATGAGATCATTCTTGCAAATAATAGTATACTATATTAATAGTTGAAAACAGTCATCGGTATGAAACAGGAAGTCGGGTGAATTTTGACAGTGACAGAGTAAAAAGAAATATCGATAACTTACTGAACACTCGCAAAGCTTGTGAAACTCTTCGTCCAAACGTATTAAACTACTTATAAGTCTTCTGATTTGCCGGAAGTTTTAAAAATAGAATGTAGCTTAATTTTACAACTAGCAAAAACACTCTGTCTTCAAACATACTTCCACAAGCAGGCGGCGCCCCTGGGATGCAGCTTCGTGGCAAATCAGTCATTTCCGTAATAAAACCCGAACTAGCTTAAGCTTCAAAATATCCACGTCTTCTAGATCTGAAGACAAATTTATGCTGTTTGGCGACGATTATTGAACTCATTAATAAACTAGAAATAAATTACAGAGTTTTTAATAACAAAACACGTCAAGATCCATGTGATGTTCTACAAAGATCGATTAAAATTTGGATAAAATATAATTTGACTATTCTAACAATCTAAGCAGCCGGATATAATTTATAGATAATAAAATCCCTGTAACCAGCAAAACATGTAAACTGTTAAACTATCCGCCCCCTAATATAAGGCATAATATTTCCGCAAGTACATCTTAAACAAGTACACAGTCAATAGTCAGAGCGTTTGCCATTTTCAGTTCTGAAAACATTATTGCTCGGGAAAGTACAACTAAAAAAGTCATCCGGCAAAATTTAGAAGCAATAATTGCCCTTTTCGACTATAAACTAACTCCGAAAATATAAAATAAATGACTAGTATAAACGTAGATTACTCTTAACTTACTTTTGAGGAGCCCTTTGTTAAAACTTTTGGTTTGGGGGAGAACTCGATCAAGTTGTCTCTTCGAGATGGCTTCAAGATCGAAGCCGACGAAGGTTGACAAAATTTCTTGCCATTTACAACTTCAGTTGTATCTTGGACGTTCTCCTTTTCTGCTGTATCGCTGTTTAGCATCCTAAAATAGACTAAAACCAGTTAAAATTCGGAAGGTGCGACCCAATAACAACCCATAAAAAGGTAAAACTATGCGATTTGAATCACGTACCATTTCGGTGACCGTTACTGCCATTACTACATGTGAGCCCACGAGCAAAGAAACATTTGCACATGCGCTTTATTTGAGGCAAGATTACGTCACAGCTATTTCCACATCCCGAGTGTTTTACTGTAAAATTTCAGGTTATTTTCTTGTTTTATGGATTTTTCTGATCTCAATATGATCAATATTTATATGACCGGAGAGGGTCAAAAAGCAGTTGTTAACGGACATGTAAATAAAGCAAAATCCAGTCATTGCTTGCCGTCCGGCCTGTATAACCTTGTATTGCTACTTTTGCTATTCAGTACCTTTTATTACCTTTCTGCACGATCCTCCTTCGACGCAAGAGGTCATGAATTCTCTACTAGTTTCTCCGTGGGAGACCTTTCGCAGTGAAGGAAACCTCCTGCAGATCAATCATTGATTTTTACAGGCAGCCCAAGCTGTGAGTTAACTAGTGGCCAATACGACAGGGTTCGTACCGGCTTTCGACCTTGTAAAATTCCACAACTTTTTCCATGCCCTTTAGCAGTTTTCCACGACATAATGTGACCATCTGTTTCTTTGTAATATATCAAAAACTGTTCTCGATATGAAATTTTTCCAACATAGTAAATATTTTCAAAAATATTTAGTCTTACAAAACTACTAATATGTATTTGCCTACGTCTAACAGGGCCGTAGCAAGGGGTAGGGCCGGGGGGGCAGGCCCCTCCAGTTTTTTCCCAGCAAATGTGTCAAATGTATCAAGCTCAGAAAATTGCTCCAAGTTTGAGAAAAACTCAACATATTTTACTAGTTTTAGACACTCTGATTTTGTTTCAATGGCATTTAAAACCCAGGAAACACGTTTTTAGACAAACTAATTTTCAAAATTTCCCGGGAGAGCATGCCCCCGGCCGGACCCCCAAAAGGCTCACACCATCGGCTCTTGGCGGTGCCCCCCCCCCCAGTTTTCCAAGGCTTGCTACGGCCCTGTCTAAATCTTTCCGAAATCTGACGAGTTTCTGTTTCGATGGTATGTTTTTCGCCGTAAGGTTTGGTGTAAGGCGATAGCAAACTGCCGAGTTTGTTCTGACGATGGGTTATCGCTCAAAACGTCAGCCTTACATCAAACCTTATGGCGAAAAACATACCGGCATATCAACCTTTGTTGATCAAAACACATATCAGCTTACTCGCCAACGCAAAAAAAGGGTTTTTTTTCAAAAGTAGTCTTCCTGTAGTACTTATTTTGTCTGCCGTTAGAGCGATGTGGGTGAATGAGTCGATTTTTATACAAGACTTTGTATGAGAATAAATATCGAGTTCGTAAAATCGTTGTGAATTGTTGCAAATGGCACAAATAAAGTTTCCTTACTTTAATTGTTGCTTCCCTGTCTTCATTTTATACCTCCAAATCGCCACTAATGGCCCCAGAACACATCTTTTTAAGTTAATAAGATGGCGTCATCACAAATTCAATTTTGAACAAAAACAGGAATTGTTTTGCAAAACGCGTTGTACTTTCGTTTTCTTCTTTTTCGTTCTACTCTTCAACATTTTTATCAGTTTGAGTGTAAAACAAGTTTTATGTTAAGTACGTTGAAGAAAATTTGCTGGAGTTTTCTAAAACTAAAAATCTCAAAAAAAATGAGAATCATAAAGAATTGGACCACATTAAATTTTATTAGCAAACTAGCTGCAGGGTTTCGTCGTGCTATTGTAGCTTCAGAAAATAAAAAGATTGGGAGTTTTTCAATTTTGACATGGCCGTGACTTAAAGCAACTTGCCCAGGTCTCAGCCTTTCCCTCAGAAAACGAAATCTGTGCACAAAGGATGTCTGGAAGGTAAACGCTTTGACCTTTTTAAATAAAAATGTCCCACCCCTCCCAAGCGAGTAGGATCAGGAGGTTCCATTGCAACTGAAACCCAACGGCCGGATACAACATCTAAAATAAGCTTTACGAGGTCAACACTGATATAAACAACGGTATTTTTATTTGATCCATTTGGTTTCGGTTTCCAAAGAGCGGTCGCCTGCTTTCCTGGCATCAATACACGAGTGTCCTGACGCGGAACATCGCAGATCCCTCTTCAACCATTAGTTACAGATTACAAAACAGCCAACAAATAACATCGCATCTCGATTTGATCGGAAATGGTTCAAATCCTGCTTCCTCGACGGTCCATAAAGCATCAATTTCCCGAACAGTTCAAAAACAAGTTATATGTCATTGTATTTGTGTGGACATCCTATATTATCCATAAACTCTATGATTTAATATTGGGGTTTTGGAGGCGTAGTCGGCCGCCGTATTTGGCCTCAACCTTTTTAAGATCAACAGCCTTGTGGGCGGGAACGTGAGCATATTTGCACTTGTCCCCAAACGCACAGCCAGACGTCCTCCAGAAGTAGCACTCATCTCCGTTGACCGGCCCCGTGACCTTGTTGCCCTGGGCGGAAGTGGCAGGCGGCTTCGGCTGAGAATAGCTGCGAGGGAAGGAC
Organism: Parazoanthus swiftii; assembly: GCA_025403585.1. Taxonomy (NCBI): domain Eukaryota; kingdom Metazoa; phylum Cnidaria; class Anthozoa; order Zoantharia; family Parazoanthidae; genus Parazoanthus; species Parazoanthus swiftii. The sequence continues at coordinate 9,847 of JAOBYE010329539.1, read as the reverse complement.
AAAACGAAAATTGTAATAATTGCAATCTCAAGACTGGTTGACAAGTTAATTTTGTGACAATTCTTGGTTCTTTGCTAAATTACTTCTGGGTCAATTTTACAGTTGCAGTAAGGACTCGATTTAAGCCCGGGCGCTTATTTACTTTGTGTACCTCGTGGAAGGGCGCTCATTTAAGCCAGGAAGCTTATTTCTTTTTAGAGAGATACAACAGAACGTTCATTCCTGGCCAGAACGACAAACCGAAAAGGAAATCAATCGTTTGAAGGAATAATGCACCCGCATGGACACAACAGTTGAGAAACTCCGACGAAGACCACTGCTTCTGTAATGTAAGTACTACCGTACGTTCTCGAGCAAATATTTATTTAAAGGAAGATGAACTTCGACTGATACGTGCCCATACTCTGACGTCCATGTAATACTAGAAGTTAGCAATGCTAATGGAGTGCTACCATTTCACTAACTATAAAGACCAAAATGTAACAAGTAAGATGTTTTCATCAGTACATTATAGAAAACAGGTCATTCCACCCAGTACATTCGCTTAAAATTTTAGCAATGTTCAAAGGCTGACTTATCGGTGTTGTTTCAGTCAAAAGAAACAAAATATATATATGGAAGAACTTGATTGGTACGTGAATTACCATAAAAAAAAAAGCCAACGCCAAAAAGGAAGCAAAATCAGCGACGAATAAAAGACAAATCTCTCTTTCTCAATATCACTCCAAGTTTACCCAAAAGTCTGTGCGCGTGTACTCGCGTACTCGTAACCAGTTCCAACCGAGTGAGTCCCGGACAAAGATCCGGAAAAACGACAAGTTTCTCAAACCAAACAGCTGCAGGGACGAACAACTATAGGTTTCGCTGGCTCACTTCGAAAGGAGCTTATTGGAAGGGGGCGCTAAATCGAACCATTACGGCAACCACAATTCTTAGTCCTTAGCTAAGTTACTGTTGGGCAGATTCCACCATTAACAATACGAAAATAAAAGATAGCAACACAATTCAAATATTACTGATTTCAGGAAAGGCTGATGCAAGGTGCTGAATAAACTGGAATAGGGATAAAACAACAACCACCCCCTTGTTTGACCTATATCTGCATAAAGCAAATCATAAATCATCATTATAAAACAAATTAAAGTGAACCAAGAAGGGTACAGGATGTCCAAAAAAACATAAGGGTTTCTCTAGGTTGGACACCCTGTGTTAAGATAACGCACATGTAAATAATTTTATAGGTCGAAAACTTTAGATAGGTGCTGGCCTTAACTTTTCCACTAGTAATTTGTTATCAGTGGCTGGAGATTTTGACATCATAAATTGTAGAGATTATTGAGATGTAGCCATACATCCACATGCACATTATCTGTAAAATAATACTGAACGTTTAAGAGACTCGATACTCAGTAGGATTCGGCACATCAAGTCAAATTCTCAGTGAGTACCCACAGTGTCCTGACCCTTAATTCCGCGCCAGTTTTTTAAAGCCTAAAGGTGATTTACAACAGGCCGGTTCACACTGGACTTCCAAGTGCACTCCAAGTGCACTTACCTCAAAGTGCACTTGTAGACGGACTTGAAAAAGTCCCGTTCACACTAAAAAAAGCACATGCCACCTTGTCTGCACTTTCCGATTAAACCATCAATCACCTTTCACGCGAAACAAACAAGGTTGATTTGGCTGTGTTCTGATTGGTAAAGTGCTGTCTAAGTGCGCGCTCAAGTGTGGTTTCAACTGCACTTGAATTGCACTTCGGCTTCTTTGAAGTCCACCTGATCCCATAGCAACGAAGGAGAACTCAATTCCACTTGAGTGTAGCAACCTCCAGTGTGAACCGGCCAAATAGATAGGCAGAATATACTAATAAACCATTAGATCCTCCAACACGTACCTGACTTGCCTTTCTGGTGCAGAATGGCTGGCAGGCGCTGCAGGTTTTCTTATTGGTGCATTTTCAGTGCCCGGTGCTCCAGTGTTATTGGGATATCTCAACAGGACCCTCTGCCCTCCAATCTCGTAACCCTGAAACCAAATCACATTGATCACAAGCAGTGAACATCATTTTAGACTCGACAGACTTCGTATTTCTTCCCAATCAGTCATGGTTACCACTGACAACAGATTTCAGTGAAATGACAACAACATATCCTTGGCTTCAGTTAACCCTCTCAGCCCCAAACACGCCATACGAGGTACATGTATTGCCGAATTCTCCTATACTGCCGTATAGTTTCCTTGTTAATTAGGTTGGAAGAATTTCATTTTTCATCTTAGATAAATTGGTGCGTACGATCAATTGCTTTATTCTCATTAGCAAACAAATTATTTTGTGTGGATAATGTAAGGAGAATTCACATACTGCTATCCTGACGGAGCCGAAAAAGTTATGCCTGCATCGCATCTCCCTGAATCAACTTAACTAGTTTCCCTAGCATTGAAGCAGAACCCTTTGTCGTGTGGAGATTGACAAAGACACCGCCCATCCCTCCCCTTCTAATCCACAGGCACCATCCCCACAGGTGAATCACCCATAGTTTTTCTTGCATTGTAACAGGACCTTCTGTCATGTGAATTACGTATAATCAATTTCTGCTAGAGCTGGTGCATAGTTACAAACCCCTACCATGAATCACCTGTTAGTTTTTCTAAAGCTGAAGCAAAGCCTCCGTCATGTGGAAGTTGACAAAGGCACCACACCCCCCCCCCCCCCACCCCTCCCCCGCGTCACCACACTCACACAAACCAAACACGCCTTTCCTGAAATTTACCTGTAATTTTTCTAGTGCTGTAGCCGCACCCTCTGGTGACTGGAAATTGACAAAAGCACAAAACCGTTTTGGAAGGAGCCGCACGTTGTCAACCTTCGCACATCGCGAGAAAAGTTGGATAAGGTGCCTTTCACTGACTTGTTCGGGGTCAACATTTCCAACCCAAAGGGATTGACACGAACCAGTATTTTCACTAATTCTGAAAAACACGAATAAGAACGGAAAGACCTGTTGAGTGAGAACTGAATCTTTAAGGCGGATTGCAAGGTGTACCATAGTTCTCTTACAAAGCAACTTTCTTGTAAATAACAAAATACCCACTGCCAGACTGTAAAATAATTTCTTTACATGTATAACAAGAGCTACATTAAATCGGGGTTTGTTTCAGTTTCGTAATTCGAACAGAAAAGTGTGCTCGTTACATTGGGGTTTTCTTAAACAAGGTCGGTTATACAAGGGTTTGGGGCAATTACTATACAATATAACATATTTATAAGACTTTTCAAGACTTTTTACATGAACTTGAGCAGTTTTCCACGACCTAAATCGACCATCTGTTTCTTTGCAATAAGTACATGTAAACTAACCCTTGTTTTATACCGTAATTTTCACATTCCATGGCTTTCCAGGACTCAATTTAAAATTCCATGACTTTCCAGGCCTGGAAAACGAATTCTCAGTAATCCACGACTTTCTAGGTTTTTCATGACCCGTACGAACCCTGTTTATTAACTGTTCCTTAAGTGCTTTTTAAAGTTGATTTTTATAATACAGTAAGAACACAAGTGAAAATTCAAAAAAAAATTACAATATTTAAACTGGTAAAAAGAAAGGCAAAGTGAATCATAATAACTATAACAATAATAATAATAATAACTTTAATAAAGTATCGCAGTAAAGTAGCAGTTGACTTGAAAACTACAGAATGAATGAATTACAGTTACACATGACAGTATAAAGAATGGTGGTATATACATCTTTCATCCTGTTACCAATTCTGGGTATCAGGCTATACATGAGCACAGAGTAAACTGTCTTAGCTTTAACAATCAGTTTAGAGTAGAACAGAACAGGGCGGAGTAGGGCTGAGCAAAACAAAGAAGACATAGCAGAGCAAAGCAGAGTACATGCAGAACAGAGAGGAGGAAGTGGTTTGATAGATCAAATGTTACTGACAAAACAGATCTATACACTTTCTGAACTACATATATATATATACACACACACACACACACACACACACACACACACACACACATACGTACATGTTAGTGAAAAACACCATTATCCACCACCCTCCCCGCCCCAAAACTGAGCCAACCCCCTCCCTGGCAACTCCCATGTTTCTCAAATGATTTTAGGGTACATTCGTTTGGGATTATTCCAGAACAGCCGGAATTTCCTGGGTTACCATCCCTGAAAATGATTTCAGCTGATCACAGCCCAGATCACTGTCGTGATCCATGTATTCCTATTCCGGTCTTGGCCTATTAAAACAAATGTACCCTTATCTGACTGTACAACAACCGTTTAACTGACCTGTTTCTAGTGGAGTTTTGCTCTGTCTCACCATCTGACATATATATCTCTTCATTAACAGTTACTTTTACTGTGGAGAAAGAAAAATGGAAGAACAGTCAAGAAACAATTTACTGCAAGGTCAATCCAAACTCAAGTGTTCAATAAATCATCAATTACATCAAGTTATAAAATGACTAACTTATCATTCATAAAATGCTTAAATCTTTGCATTGTACACCATAGCAAAATACTTGAGGCAGCTTTCAAAACAACACGAGTCGGCGGCCTTCAATTACATGTACCTACATTAAATTTGGAGAACATTTGGAGTTTATTTGGTCATGTCAAACCCTTGTTATTACGTACCTAGGTACAACAAGTCAAACTGTTATTCTTTACTTTTTCTGAATTTCCACAAACTACAATTTTCTACCAAAACATACATCTGAGCTCAAATAACCTCTTTCATTTAACAAAAAGATCTGTTATAGAACCTGGCAAAGCCCATCCTCTTTCGATATTTTTTATGAATTTTGCAATAGCAAAAAACTGATGCACAATTACGTCCTCTCCTGAGAACTGGAGTTAAAATATAAAACTATGTAAGAAAAAAGAGGATCGAAAGTGTGGCACATGGTTTGATTATGGCTCCCAGTATTGTTTTGTATCCACAGGCAATATTGATGGCTTTTTGGTTCCATGTTTCGCATTCAAACTAGTCTCTATTTGGTTTTAAATAACGTGAGCAGACACGTAAGAAGCAATAAAATAGAGAATCACAGACTTTTACTCCACGAAGGCAGTGTTTTAAATACGGGTGAAATAACCCGGCTATTCCCTTCTACAGGGAAACTTTCAGATGTGTTTAAGTAGCTAGCTTCTCATTTCTTGACCACATACATTTCCCACTAACAAGTTGCGAGAATTTTGAACTTCATCTACTGTATTTATTTTTGAATGGATGACCATTTACCCTGGTCACAAAACTAAGAAACTAAAACGGTTGCTCATAAACTTGTTGGGAGTGAACGGTTAATGAATAAAATTCTAAAAAAATAGCGGGAAGCTCTAATTCATAGTTTGGAATATCAGCTCTTGTACTAATATCGACAAACTCCAACGATGTAAATGTCTAATCTGCGTTAATTTATGTTTGCAAAACATGTACTTAATGAGAAATTGACTAAACTAGAACGTCCTCTAGCAAAGTGTTGAGTTGAAAAAACCAAATGAAAAATGGTTTTAAATGCCTCGAGATCTTTGGTAAACTGAATAAATCAATTTGTTTATAAATCATCTGGAGACAAGCAAGAGTTTTCCTCAAAATACGAGTATGCAAACAGCTCACCTTTTCCAGCCAGCAGAGCTTCTAAAGCAGCCTGTACTGTACCATACGAATGGATAGCAGCTTCACTCTCGGCAAATGGAAACCCCATTTCCTGCAATACCGGTTGTTATTTAGTTAAAACTGATATAGCCACATAATAACAAATTTCCTGAAATGAGTCCACAGCTTAAAATATGTTATGGCGGTACACTGTCTTGTAAATATCAAAAACGTTCAATCAACTATCCAATCCCCAGTCCCACTTTCACCCTTTTTCACACTTAATCCTTGTCATACTAACATGTATAACTCAAATGTGTTTGGTACCTAAACCTCCTCTACGAGCTCCAACTCTTCCCCCAAGAGACTTCTCCCCCTCTCTCTCTCCCCCTTGTCTCCCCTCTCTTAATATTCCCCTTGAAATTTCCAATTCCATAGATCTGTGGTGGGGTCTGGCTATTTCATCATTCCACACATCACAATTACTGTAATTGGTGTAGAACAATATTCAATATTCACCTCTAACTGCTGTACTCGCACTCGCGCTAGTTCAAACATTGCATCCTCACAGTGCTTATCCAGTTTTAGTACTTGAGAAAAACTACTCTCTGCATCTGAAAATAACTGCAACATAAAAAGGGAAGGATGTCACTGTACATGGTCTAAATCAAAGGTCTAATACATTAGCTTATTAATAAAGATGCATTTGACTAGTCAGCCATAATCCAGAATTACAGGTCAAAAACACTTACAAGATCCTTAAAAACCCTGTAGAAGCAGTAAAGAATAAAACGATCTAATCTGCATAGGAATTAAGCCTCAACTTGATTGAAGTACAGAATGATACAGATACAAATATAGCTTAATTGAAGGAATCAAAGTATATATTATGCACAACTTTTTAACACAAGTACTGTACAGTAGGTAGATATACATGGAGATAGGCAGATAAAAACTAAGACAAATAGACAGATGGACAGAAAGACGGGCAGACAGATGGATGGGTTCAGAGGGTGGACGGTCAGGCAGATACAGATCTAGAGAGAGAGAGAGAGAGATACAAAGTTTCCTGTTTCCTATGAGGATGGAAAGAGACGGCCTAAAATGGGCTGTGATTGGATTGTGTGGGACAGGTTGGTGTAGGATGAGATGAGACGGGATTGGACCGTGGGATGGGATGGAATAGGATTGTGTGGGTTGGACTGGGTGGGAAGGAATGAGATAGGATGGACAGTTGTCAACCAAGTCTTCTAATCAACAACTAATTTGTCTAATAGCCACCTTTAATCCAGCGAGAGCTCTTCCCCTCCTGAAGTATCCTTTTGGCCAGTCTGGTGCTAGTGTGATGGCCACATTGGCATCCTGTAAGGCTTTTTCAAACTGTCCCATGCGATCATAGCAGTAAGACCGGTTACCAAAGAATCTGAAGGTCCAACAAAATGTAACAGTCAAGATATGTACATGTAGCTGTGTAGATTCATTCATCCAGGTGAAGTTTGAATGGTTTTTAAGCTTTTCCAGAATGTAGTTTTCCCTCAGGAAAGCTTTCGACCACCACTGTGGTCCTGTTTACTCCGACTGTGTTGTGCCAGTTCGGGGACCTGGGACCGCTGTGCCAAGGTGCCTCGTTATTGTGTTGCTCCAAACTGGCGACAGATTGAATCTCCCCCCATCGCGGTTTAATGACGGGTGGAGCGCCCGGATATACTGTAGATTGCCTCTTTCACACCCCTCTCAAACCATTTCAGCTCCACTGCCAGGATCTTAGCCTTCTCAAGATGTACATGTAGTTATGATGTTGGAAAGTTGCTATCAGCAGGAACGTTTAAGGCCATACATTAATATTAATATTTTTATGTTTTATGGGTGCATCGACAAGAATTTTCATGAAAAAATGAAATGAACATGATTGTGTTTTTTTCCAAACATTTTAAGTCGAGATTTGTGTGGAAAAGTTACTCATATAACAGTACCAGCCAGAAGTAACCTAACACGCAGGCAGGTCAATCCCGCGGGTCAGTCCCGCTGTCCCGTAGTCCCGTATCCCGCCAAGTTGGAAAAAAATTGTCCCGTACTGTGGAGCACTGTCCGTTACGGGATCCAATGGGACACCAACGGGATGACTTCAATTAGGAGATAATGACTCACAGTCCCCAAGTGTCCCAGACGAAAGAAATATAAATTAATACAAAAACAAAATTTGTTCAGTGTGACGATCAAAACTTGACATTACGACAACAACTAATTTCATATTTTACTCCATTTTACAAACGCAAGTCACGGGTTAGGACCACTGATGAACTTCCAACAGTTTTCGACCAAGAGATAAAGAAGTGATTTCATCTTGTAGACAAAAAATTCTATCACAAGACAGAAATAGAAAGAAAAACAGCTTCTCTTCCAGTACTGCACTTCTATGAAGATCAAGCTTGTGCATTTGAATAACAAACTTTCGCTTCAACTGCAGTCACTTCCAACTGTATGTGACTCTTGTGTTTTAAATACACGTAAGGGTGAGTCTGGGGTACATGTGCAATATTCTGGTTGGAAAATGCACACTGACATACAATCCCATACAATAAATAGTCTTGGCATGCTTTTGCAACATCAAGTATTATTTGATACATTTTTGTAATCTTCGAAGTCTGGTAATAAGATTTACACCATTTATACTTCACAGTATAAAAGTGTTTTTAATGCTGCACTTTGTCATCTTTGACATAATTATTAAATATCAAGTACAATAATTGTTTGTACAAGTACTGTATTTGCCTATTATTTACTATAATTTTTATATCCGGTTTTACAACTTATTGTGTGACATTTTATTTTTATTTTTATTTTTATTCTGACTGCCAATGTCATTAAATTCTTGAAAAAAAATTCCAGCAAAACATAAAATATAAAATGTCTGGCCTAAAAGTTTCCATTCAGAAATGAACTTTGTTCAGACTGTTACAACAGCTGCCACTCGCCCTGAAATCATTTGATTAAGTGTTCATGCCAGTTAGTTTAAACTGAAATATTGTGTTATACAGTAATACTACATACTACAGTGTAAAATTACATGAAATGCTCACAGGCATAATATTATGGCAACTATCTCGCTTCACATTAATTGTTTTTACTCCTCTATTCAATTTTAATAGAAGAATTCAATATAAATACAGCAAACCATGAAATCTGCAAGGAACAGACCACCAAAAGAGACCCTCTGAAACTGAAACTGAAAAACATACCTGAAATCCCTTGAATCAAGGCCAATAGCTTCAGTAAATAGATCCACAGCAGCCTGATAATTTCCCACGTTTGCCATTTCATTACCATGCACTATAACACAAGAAGTAAAAAAAACTAAATAAATTTTTAACTAACTGCTGAGGCCTAAAATTTTGTTACAATTAGTTATTATTCACCTACAGACTTTTAGTCTAAATTTAACTGAAAATAATATTAAACTATGGGTTGACTGATACCTCTCCAAAACCAGAGGGTGCAACACACGCCTGTTTTTCTGTCTCATATTTTTCTCTTGTTTTTCAACAACATAGATACAAGATTTGAAAAAGTCAGGACTTTAATACTTCTCCCTTAAAAAGACCAGTTTTAAATTCCCAGTTACCCCTGACTACAACGACCACAGACTTATTTCTGCAAGATTTGGCTCAACCTAATGTTACATTTTCATAAATACCAAATAAATGTAGATATGAGTCATTTACAGTTCTTTGTATGGTTGAAACTTTAATTTCTAATTGTTTTCGCTGGTATTTGTGTACAGTCATGTACATTCAAGACCAAGTCAAGGCTAACCATGCAGAAATGGGTCTGTGGTCATTGTAGTCAGCAGTAACTGGGAATTCAAAACTGGTCTATCACCCCTTCCCCTCAGCAGTGATGATGTCCACGAACTTACCAGCCACCTGTCTACTCTTTAGTACCATAGGATCCATTTGCTCACTTTGCCCCTGTGATGGAACTGCACCATTTTTACTGTCTGTGTAGTCAGACTGTTTCTGTGGTGGCACTGAGGGTATAGTATTTGTAGAGGGGTTAGTGGTCGAGTTGGATCCCGTGGGCATTGGGTGTCCTGCGGCATGGGCAAAGAACGCACTTGATGTGTCCCAGTCTGGCTCCTGAAGAGAAAAAAAGCCTTTGTCACTTGTATAGTAAGTGGCTTACAATCCTGACTGGGATGGGGGCGGGGGTCGTACTCGCCCATAATTG
>JAOBYE010329428.1:0-15218 GCA_025403585.1 Parazoanthus swiftii | reverse complement strand
TTGCGATTTTTAAAAGCTGGTTATTAAGTTGAGTGTGATTAAGTAAAATTAAGAATCTATGATTTTACAAGCACAGGCCAGTGGAAGTGTTTTAAAACAAATACGAAGTTATGTCGTACTATAGAAACAATATCACTTTGTCCAGAACTACAGTGTTTTGTTGTGCAGTATAGTTTACTCCGACACAATCCTCTTAAAAACTCTAATAAATCTTTAAGTTTGTCGCCTTTTTGTATCAGAATCTTGACTTCACAACTAACTGTAGGCGTCACAGCGTAGACATGTTTAAAGGAACGCCGATGGAGAATCAATATTAGTTTTCGAAACACAAAAGATCTGGGCACAATATTCCACCATCACCAGTTTTGTTTTGGTTGTTTGTGCATGTGACTACTTCAGTTTTTCGTAGTGTTTTGTATTCTTATTCGATCATTAAACAGTTTAATTTTGTTTTTGTTTGATTTGTGTTTTCTTTTGCACTTAATCAGAGTATTTCTTCTACAACACAGATACAATTTAGTACGCAACCTGTTTACTGAAGTTGCATGTGAATGTGACCGCCGTTTAATAAATGTTGCTTTTGTGTTTCAAAGATTGATATTGCTGTGCTGATGTTCATTCTATCACATTTCATACTGCAGTTATGTTAGTTGAAATTTGGTAACTTTTGGTTTATCGACCATCTTTTCTATTCCTAGAATTATCAGTGTTTTCGTGCCTTTCGTAGCACAACTACACTAGCAAAGGTCTTTGGTGCATCAAACGCGCTAAGTTTTCGGCCCGCCAGTGAAAACTCACGATGGGTCAATATATTTTAAGAGCGTCGATAATTTTTATGACTCTTACTCTCTTTTCATGTATCTGAGGAGTGGCGTTGCTGAAAATATCGAAACTGTTTGAACTGCCCTTGAGCAAAAACGTTCCAGCCTCTTTAATAAGAGAGAATATCAGTGATTCCGTTCAATTTAAACTGGCAAGACCTTCATGTTCCACTATAAGAACTCATCTTCTTGTCCACATTCATCAGTATTTCTCAGATTTCATGTCACCGAATCTGCTATTTTTTTAAAGTCCAAAGTTGCCGTGTTAAGATTTGACTGCGACCATACAATCTCGCAATAGATCGGTTTTGAAGTTCGTAATGCTGAGAGATTTTCAGCAATTCTCATATAGTAAACGCGAGGACGGCGACGAGATTTGACCCGTCAATGACTTCGCAAACTCCTTCACTTTGACGAAAAAAGTCCAACTCGTAGTCAAGTTAAAAAAAATGTAATAAAAACTGACAGAAAACTCCCACAGTTCTGCAAAGGGCCTATTTCATGAAATTGAGTCTTATCAGTTCTTTACTGTTTGTATTTTGTATAGAGAAATGTGCCTTTAATCACGGCCTTAAGATATATCGGACAACAGTTTATTTTAAAGGCTACCGAACTATGTATTTCAAAATTTTAATCAAATTCGGCTTGAGTTTGATGATAGTAAACTCTTTGACAGTTCAGAGGTTCATCTTGGCAACCCTCTGTACTTTGGGCTGAAAAAGTGTGCTGTGTCGCCGTTTACCGAAACCCTTTCGGGCTCTTAGCAAGACAGCCTCATTTGTTGTTTAGTCCTGTTTTGTTGTTTTTTGTTATTATTATTTATTGATTCTTACTGCAGTGGAGCTGATTTGCACTGTGGTGATCGGAGGTGATCCGGTTGTGAATTTCGGAAATCGTCTGGAGCAAAACCATCACCAGTGTATTAATAGCGCGCAGTTTTCAAAAGAAAAGTCGGGGTTTTGCTCAGCACATTTGGTAACTGCTAGTAATATTCATTATGTACTGTACAGTTGTGAGTTGTCTTTGCAATCATTGCTCAGCTACTGCGTTTTTTCTGCCAGTGAACTATGGGAAATTTTGCTCGGTAGTCCCATAGTTGAATGTCAACCAATATATTGTTCCAGCTTTTGTCAAAAAAACTCGCGTAACTTGACCATTTGTTTATTTTGCCTGTTTATATAGAAGTAAGAGTGAAGAGCGTGGAAAGATTTAGCAGCATGCAGTGTTGAAACATGCAGCTGTCAGAAGTTCTGATAAAATGGAATCCTTGATACGGTTCGCCCTTTTGTCTTTTCCAGGGCGAACATCTGCTTCTGTGCTGTGACTTATCAGTTTTCTGCATGTGGCATTTTTTCCCAGCGAAGCAGCAGCAATTTTCTGTATGTCCTGCAGGTTACAGATGAGAAACAAAGGCACTCAAATGCGTTTTTCGTGCAAGAACTAGTCAGATTCAACGATCGATAATATAGCATGTTTTAACCTAGCTTTTTTATGCATTTAAGAATGAAAACTATTGTATGGGTTCGTGCTACGTTTTAGCTGCTTTTAACGACCATAGAAAGCATTTCCGTTAAAAGTGAAAGATCTCGGTTCTGAATACAGTTCACAGTTAAAACAGAGAGTCCACAGTTTTAAGTTTTTCCCACCACTGAATCTCTTTTGGCGTTAACTTTTGCAGTACGTAACTCTGCATGTGGACTAAACTGACCCACAATGACATGCCAAGCGAAAGCTCTTGTCGAGTACAAATTGTAATTCATTCCGAACTCACCAGCTGAAAACCAATATGTAACCATTCAAAAAGTAATCCTTTTGCTGAGAACTGCAATATCAACCATAGTTTTTAATGCTGACGAAACAAGTTGACAAAAATCAAAAGTCGAAAGTTCTTGGTGAGTACGTACACGTGTATTCTATTGATGTTATTTTTAGTTTTGCAATCAGTTCTTAATCTGTGAACGATGATAAGCTAGGAAAAAGTCGTGAACAAATGAAGACAGTCATGATTATATCTTCGTGGTATAGTAATAGTTTATAGTTTTGCATGAACCAACTAGCCATGTTAAAGATTGCCAACAATCCAGACCCCAAACGATCGACAAGTTGATCTCATTCTTCGGGAGTTACACGGGCATATTTCGCTATTAACCCTTTGTTTATTTATACTTATTATGTTCGTTTGCTTTGTTTCCCAGAAAGTGAAAGTATTGCACTGTATGAATATTTTTCAAAAGCTAATACCATATACAGTGCAGTGAGCAATCATGACGTTTTATCGTGAACTTGGCAATGACTAGATACTGGAAGTGATAATTTTCTTGCCATTAGTGCATGGCCCAGACATGCCCCCTTAATTGTCGCGTCCGTAGGCTTGAAATATAGATACCTATTACTGGATATTTTAGTTCTGCTCCGTTGGGATCGAATGATTTTTTCCCAGCTAATACCATGCAGCATCACTACTAAAAAAAACTGAAATCAATTAAGGAAGCAGTTATAACTGTAGTTATGAAACGCTCTTCGTGCTCGTATACATATATTGTCTTTTACCATTACTTCTACAAACTGTAAAGGCATTTTTGCCATTAGAATGCTAAGAGTAAAATTGATAATTAATTAGAAGTTTAGCCTTCATCCTTCATCCTCATATTTTGACCTTTCTTTGTTTTAACAAGTCCCTTGCTGATTATAGCAGGGGGCAAAATGAGGGCTTACAAAAATCGAAAAGTGTGGGGACAAAACTTCGGCCTTGTAGGCAGAAAACCAAGCAGCCTATAGTTTCAACCGGATAAAATTGACTTATATGGAAATATTCTTATCTCCGAATACGAAAAAGAAAATATATTGGCCAAATTTGCACTACAAGAGTACTTTCTTAATTTAGTTAGTTGTCGTTACATGTTTGTTTCATTATAGGAGTATTTCTACGCTGTCAGTGCTTTCGAAATCGCGTGCTGCTATGCGGAAGACCCAACTCATTGGTTGGTAATGATAAATGTCCTTGATTCCTGTCCTTTGTAACTCGTCCGTTTTTTTTTTCCATTTTCGGACAAGTGTTCTGATATATATGTATTACCTGAGGGATGTGGAGAGTTTTGCTGACAGGGTCAATTCTGAGCGGGGGGTCTTGTCTTTCCCTCAAACAAACCACTGCAAAATCCTAAAATAGCATTCAATCACACTCTTTAAGCTTTTTTTTCTGACGCGAAGATTTGACTCTGAGGTACGTGCTCTATGAAAATAAAAAACTTGTCGCAACATGTTTTTTTTAAATACAGGAAATACCTCCATAGCATTTCCTATAAGTTTAATAGTTATCACTCACTATGTTCAAAATTCATAAAAGCTTACTTAAAAAATGACGGCTCTGAGTCTGAGTGCGATGGCGGAGTATTCTCCCAGTTTAGTTCAGATAGAGTGAAGATGGAGCTAAAAAATTCAAATTGATGCTGACTGTTATGTTCTTCCGTTGCCATAAAAAAATTAGGGTCGCGTCATATCATACGTCTCGAGATAATGTTTACCTCTTGCATTACGTAACTATCGGTGGAAAAAATGTCACGTTTCGCGTTTCAGTTGATAAATTTCTGATTTGATTCTGATATAAATGACGCTTTGTGGCCGGTTTAGTGTTGGGAGCTCTGTCACTATTTCCCTTCCTTTTTCGCAAGATTTACAGTTTCAGGCGGATCGCGTGATACTTATAAAGTATATATAAAAAACATACGGATATTTTGTTTTTCTCGGGTCATGTTTTGTATTCCTGTTTATAACATAAAAGCATCACAAATCTGGTTATGAAAACGTACGGATCGTGCACGACTCTCTTAAGCTTCCTCTAAAAATCGATTGGAAAGAAAACAACACGTGCAAGAATTCCTTGTAAATAACTCCTTACTGAGTTACCACGACACGGATTGTGAAACTAAGAATAAGTGTTGGACACTGTAAAAGGTGTTGTGCAAAATCCTTCATAAAAGTCTTGTTGGACGTTACAAGCAAAAAACTATTTGATGATGCACACGCACGTTATATGAACTGATTTGCCTATCTGAAAATTATTGTTGAAATTTTGGACCGTATAATGATAACGTGGGAAATTTTTTGTATTTGTAATTTATAAAAGCACGTTTAGATTTTTAAATCAAAAAGGAAGGTTGAATATTAGAACTTCTTAAAGTTAAAGGTCTTGGAGTTTTCTGTGGTGACTATACTCTTTTACTAGATCCGCATGGATTCTTAGGTGAAATGGGAAATCGTTTTCTGCATTTACAGATCAATTTTCAGTTAGGGTTCCGTCTTTTAAAAAGAAACAGCGATATCACTGTAAAAAAGTGTTTGATTTAAGCTATTACAGCAACACAATCAACATGCACTATATTGAATTTAATCAGTACCGAGGTTAAGGAATAAGGAACTGATATCGCTGATTCAACCCTTTAAGATTTTTATCGGGCTAACTATGTGTGGTAACTGCCTCAGTACTTCCTTCATACTCAAGGCCTTTCGAGATAAACTCTAGTTGGCAATGTAATAACCCGCTTTTAAAGCTTTTTGATCACTGGAATCTTATCCTAAATTGGCTAATGATATCACAGCTATATTGTAAAGAATGGAGGAGTGAATAGTGTCAATGAAGACTATATCATTTTGACTGTTGTAGTGTCGCTTGGTTGAACGAATGGATTGGAATGTAAAACCGTTTAGGGAATCCAAAGTTTGGTGCTAATTAGAGGTTTTGAATCCCTTCTCCTTGTGAGAAATAATCTGTATTTATTTCAGCTCGATAAGCAAAGTGATACTCGAAAAAATTTATGATCAGTGCTTAGGGCATGTCCCTGTTGAAACTATACCCACAACTGCTCTACAAGTACACGCAGTTGACTGACTTTGTTAAGGAAGATGATATTCTTAGGAACATGTGAAAATCTCTCTGTAAAAGTCTCTCTACAATAGAGACAAGTTTAGCGTTAAGTCCAATAACCTAGAATAAACCATCGTTAAAGCGAAATACTTAAGTGAGTGAGCGACGTCGTCAATGCATTGTCGTGTCATTCGCTCAAATTGCTCGAGGCTCTTTTTAATGCAAAGTGGTATATATTTGAGTACTTTGTTCCTATTTCAGGCCTTCTGTTTTATTCCTTGAATAGCTATGACTAAGAGTAAGAACGGAGGATAATACCTTTGTCATCAATTTACAAGAGTTTTGAGTACTCCAAGTAATAGAACAATTTTTCAGTTCTTGATTCCGTGACAAAGCCTGCGACCAACCAAGAGACGTGAAGAAACAGATCACATCATGTTTAAATTTGGATTGTCTTTTTAGTCAATTTAGATTGTTGTATTGTATAATTTTGAAAGCAAACCTAAGTTGCAATGGCACGAAATTAAAATTATGAATCGGGTAGGATAGTTTAAACGTGCAAGCAAGTTTCGACTTGCCAAGGTCATCGTCTTTTTCCATGATCTGGTGTGAAGCTTTTGACTTTTGTGCGATTGGACGTGTTCGTGTTTTGATCTCACTGCTGTCTTCTCTTGTGTACTGTACCATTTTACGTTAGTGAATCCGGCTTATTGATGTCTATCCTTAGTAATTTTAATTGCTCAAAACTGTTCTTTGTCTGGTGGAACCTGTACATTTTAGACTTAGCCAGGATTGCCTCTTTATTGTTTTGACTGTTTGAAATTGACTCGGAGGGTTTTGTGTTTAAATGTTATTTGACGATATTTGGCTTTTTCTTGAAGTAAGAAGCATGTATTTATTGTCGATGGTCGAGATCACCAAATAAAAAAAATAGAACAACTGCCATCAGCAATACCCAGTTAATTTAGCACAGTATATGTATCGTTATCGAGAAGATATTTTTATTTGTGTCAAGGCCTTTTAACACTTTGTTAACACTAAGTTAATTTCATCCTGCTGCTGTAATTTCATTCTGAGCACGTTTTCGATCAGTTTGTTATTATACTATTTTTCTTTTTAAAACAAAAGTTCTATGGGTTTAGAAAGCTGATCTTTGCAGAACGAATTGGACGCGTGCCACTTTTGTGTATTACGTGTGTCTCCAAGGAAACTTCCCCCAAACGCCTGCATAATTTAAAATATGCGTATCACTTGGTCTTGCAAAATAGGCCAAGTAATAACATGAACGGCTTTCATACGAGGCCTTTGTGGAAATTATCGATACAATGCAGTGCCTTGCTGTTTGGGGTTTTTGTGAACATCCAAGCGTATCGAATTGACAATAGCTGTCAAACTACAGTATACAGTCTATAGTTAGATTGGGAACGTAGGCCTCTTTTCTTTTCTTCTTTCGACGGTATTAGAAGTAAACAATAAGTGTGGGTGCTAACGAGAAAGTAAAGCTCTTTTCAAAACTTTAACAACGTCTTCTGCTTCGACCCGAGCCTTGACGATTTGTTGTAATTTGTCTTTTTGCCAGAATTTCCAGCCGAAAGTCGAAAGATGCTATTTTTCCTGGCGACAGTTTGTCCGATTTCCGGACGTATTAACGATCACGTAAGCTAAAAGAAGAGAAGACAATGTTTAGAAATCTTCTTGTGATAAAATTAGTGATTACGTTCAATTTACATTTAAGATTTCGCTCTTGAAAGATTAGCAGAAAGGGCCCTTGCCCTAATTAGTATCATTTTCGTTAGAGGAACCCTTTTTTGCACAGAATTATCCGGCGTTGAAATCTCAGACCGAATCGTCAACGCAGTGTTTTGAAGTTCAATGTCTCTTTTGTTTAACTGACAGTAGGTGAAATCATGCTATTGAATAATATCTGCAGTGTTTTTTAAAATGGAATTCGTGCAAGGCTTCTGCGTTGTCATTGCCCTTATCTGATCTTTTATATACTGCTTTGTAGTTTAAAACCATTTAATGTGACTGCCCGTCGTTTCTTTTAATAACTCTCTCCTGGGGATCAATTTGTTCGCGTGCGACTTTGGCTTCCAATTCTCTTGGTCACCAAGCCACGAAACTGCTTTACAAAGACACATACAATTAATCTTACGAGCAATGATTCACATCTCGCAAGGGTGTCGCTATTTGTCGAGAACAGGGCTTTTTTAAGTGCCTGGCTCAAAGCCAACACGTTACAGAATAGGACCAAGAAGAATTGTCCAATCACACCACGCTGCAATTCTGCCGACCAATCAGGGTGGACGTCGATGACGCAGTCGTAAATAACAGCTCGTGTGCCGCACGAGCCCCGTATATAGAACAGAGCTTCTTTTTATATACCAAAGACGCAAACCAAAACAAACCAGACCAAGCAAACGTCCTCTTGGACAACTCGATGCAAAACTTTTTAAGCAGTCGGTTCATCTCGTTCTTTACAATAATGCTCGTTCCAGAAGGAAGTTTATTCACACAAAGGAGAGTCTGTAACGAAGTTGGCAGACGTTTACGAAAGATTGCGGATGATTTCCAAGACAAGAAATTGTGTGAACTTGAACGGGAGAGAAAGCTAAAAAATCTCTACCAGTTCGCCACTTTGTCGGCTGCTGTAATACTTGTCGGTGGATTCGTTTGGAGATGGCTAAGTACGTGACGAAGCTTGATTTGTGGGGACTATCCTCGCACAAGTTAGTACAAAAATTATGATTTTTGCGTGATACATACTTGTTCGAAAGATTAGTGGAAGTTTTGTTGAAGTTTTTGTGTTCACCTGATCGATCGGTCAAGTTCATTCGCCGATCGCTCATGGGAAGAGCAAACTACCACTTTAATCTCATCGCTGTTGCACACACTATCGGACCTTGCTTCGTGACTTCTTGAATTCTGTAATGTGCACATTAATAATACTCTTTTCTCTTCACTTTTATCCGAAGGTTTTTCTGCGGGTAAGAATGTGGCAACGGAGCGAGACCTGACCGGGGATTTTGATATTCTTATTTATAACGACGCAACTGGCTATTTCCTGTCATGCTGCCTGGAGACTTATTTTGTCGTGTGCTTGCTGTTGGGGTTGTCCATAGAAACACAAGCCATATAATCATACAAGGGGATGATAGCATCAAAACCCGCTGTTGCGCTATGCTACATTGTGTTGGCAATCTGACCTATTGCCTAATGGAGAAACAATCAAGACTTTGTGTTAATTGGGGGTTAATAAAGTTCTCTCGTGTAGCTGATGATATGTCGCTGACCTCAACGCCAGGGAGCTGTGTAACGATACCTTTCGTCGTGTTTACCCCCGATATTACTCAGCACAACAGAAAATATTTTATTTAAAGCGATTAAAATAAACGATAAACTCAAAAGTCGAAACTGTACACCGCTCTGAGTCGGGCTTCATGCCAGAAATGGGACTCAATTGTCGAGTTTAGTAGGCGGCCACTTGGGGCCGCAGTAATTGTCTTGGATCATTCTGCATAATGTGATAACTTAAATTATGTGAGACGAACCAAATCCTTCGATCCAACACAAAAGCTGGAAGAATAAACATAACGGCACGCGCTTGAAGAAAAGACAAGATCCCCGCTCAACTCTTTCCGTTTCCGGTCACTTATGGAGCTCCTTGTGTAGAGTGATGAACAGGAATTGTCAATCTCGTTTCCTGAAAACGGTTTATTTGTAAATTGTTTTCTTCGTTTTAGAAGAGCTCACAAAAACGGTGCGTGACACCACGATAGAAGCTGCGATTAGCAGTCTTATTTTCCAGCCTTTAAAATGGAATTCAGATGCAAATTTAAACTTATTTTGACAGGCCAACAACTTGACGGATCGTCAGTTTCACGCCACGGCGTCGCGCGAAACGGCGGGTGTTTTGGCGCGAATCTGATCAACCCGGAATCGTCACAGCCAAAAATTTCACATTCACTCCTTGTGAAGGGGCTTAAGAATCGGTTCGCAGCGCTAAATTGTCAGGTTTTGTAGATGTTTCGTGTAGATATTGGAATTAATATGCTACAAAAGCAATTGTAAACTTTGTAAATATTGTGCAAACAATATGTAAATAGTTTCTCCTCGCATCGGTGTAAATAACAGATGAAAATCAAGAATGTATATTGGACTTTTTTTTTGTAATTTTGTACAGAATCGGAGATGATATTGCCAAGAGGAAAAGAAAACGAGAGTCTTTAAAGTTGAATAAACCTATGAGAACCATTAAACTTGCAAGTCTTGTCTTTTTAATGTTTAGTTAGGGGTCGTTAGAGGTTTAATCACCGCTGTAGCGTCTGCTTACCTAAACCGTGACAAAGCCGAATAGCATTTAGATTGCTTTCCATTGCGACTGTATTCAAATTGCAAACTAGATTCTATTGAACTTTCTTATCTACGTCCCGACACTTAAAGAACCACTAAATATTTTTTTAGATAAGCTTACTATAGTTTCTACAAGATACTTGGATTTCTGAGCACAGGTCAGGAGATTTATGGTGCAAACTCAATACACTATACAGACGATACAGACGTACTAGCCGGCATCATGCATGGAAATAAATCTTGCATCAAGGGATAGGTAATTCCTGTAGTACTGGAAGCGAAATCTTTTCATTGACCTTATTTAGGAAAATTGAAATCACGTCGGGGCCTGTTACACGAATATTTACACTTAGGAATAAAATGCTGATGCTTGAATATCTGCTCGTTGTTGCAAATTCTTTGCTATATGCATAAATATATTAAAGCGAAAACGTTATTTCCGTTTTCGCACGAATCGTGCCAGCGCTCTTGAAAGTTCTCAAATGATTATTTCTCATCCAATTATCGAGCTTTTCTTCTATGACAACGTGTCAAAAACGTCTGACGCGTGTTCGTGTTAATGTTGATTTAGTTAGAAAAAAGACAACATTTCAACCAGTTTGAGAAAAGCCATTTCAAACAATCGTTTCGCTTTCCATGCACGTCTAATACGTCAAGGGATTTCCCCGAAATCAGACCACTGTTGTTATAGAACTAGCATAACATTAACAGGTCACATTTCAAAATATTGCCTCGTCATTTATATATAAAAATCCTGTATCAGCATGCCATGCCACCAACAGGATATAAAATGCGCAAGCATGCTTCTCTTTGTTTCCCATCAAAAAAATAGAATAGACATATCGTTTAGAACAAAAGGTACTTTCACACTGAGCGGCGCGTGTGTACAAATGTGCCGGAATTTGTGGGATTTCTCAGTAAGTTTTACATCTGTTTATAGGATACGTACTTGAGAACCAGACACTCATGACGATAGCTTCGACCTTCTGAAAGGAACTACATAAAAAGTTTAACGAGGCTATAACTTTGAAGTAAAAACCATGTAATTTCCCACGGTGTTGATAATATTGCATAAGTACGAGAACGCCTTCGGAGAGTATAGTATTTCGGAAAATTTATGTTAAGCGGAACAACAATTTTTCGTGCAAAGTTTTATGCCAAAATTTTAATTCGTTTAAGGAAACTGTAACATTCTAGCATAGTTCGTACTGGAAGCGCGATTTTTGACGCAATTGTCACCTCCGGTTACAAGTTAAACTGAGTTTTTGAACGATCCTCAAAAACTCCCAACATACTTCCCTTTGAAACCTTGCGTTAAAACTGCCTTCCGAACCCGTTGCACGATTTCAAGTTTTTGAGGCAACATTAATGGATTAAAAAATTGTTCCGCCTTGTAATATCACCTTCCTAAGTATCTGCAGTGTCAAAAATGCTGGGAAGCTGATTTCTGCCATGTTTCTAAATAACAGTTGTGTCTGATCAAAGGCTAAAAAGTACTTTAAATGGTTTAGGAAATAGTCTAAAACTATTTTAAAAGCTTGATTTCTATGAAATTTTGTCTTCCAATAGTTCGCAGATAAAAAAACGCGTCAGTTTAGACGGTAGCGCTTTGCACGTCACTGCCTAGTATAAAGTCTAGTTGAAGAAATTACCAGCTTTAAATATAGATTAGCACAAGTTTAAGAATTTAAATACATCAGCAGAACTAGAGACTAGAGTGATCACAGTGAACCCTCGAAAGAGTCAGTCTAACAGTCGTAGACTCAATCAAAGATAAGAAAGTAAAGTTTATTACTCTACTATGAAATCTACTTCATGGGTTAAGTGAAACCACTCTATCTACCAGGATCCAAAGTAATTTTTCACGATTCTACAGTAAGAAATGAAAATAGTTTATTTGTTGCATGTCAAAAAATGGAAAAACAAACACTAGTAGAAGAGTCTCAATATCAAAATGCTTTTAGCTATTTAATGGGAGGTAAATAAGTTTACGTCAGTGATCTGTCTTAATGCTCAACGAATGGCTTCATGGAACAAAAACTCAAATCGCTCAATATAGCGGGGCAATATACTGAAGGGTTTCGTGAATAAAGTAAAAATTACTCAAAACTCAAATTGAAAGTAAACAAGTTTTTGCCAAAATGCAATCACATCAAACCAACATCACCGAATCCGTCGCAATTTTGAAAAAAACGAGTTTTCACACTAACCTTGTGAAGTAATGAAGACATCTTGTGAGAACATGCGCTTTTATTCAGTCGGTTATTTTTCCTGTAATCATTTGTCCGACTTCTTTTTCGTTTCCGCCAAAAATAGTTTGATGGCAAGGTAAATAATAAAGTATGGATTTTCGATTGTTTTTTCGGTTCGCTGAGTCGAGAAATTATATTTTTCCTTCCTCTCCTTCGTCGACGGTAATCGAAATCACTGATCTCGGTTAAAGCTGAAAAGACTTGAATTAAGATTTTTAAGATGAAGTCCAACATCAAAGACACAGTTCTGCAAGTTAAAACATGTTTTCACGAGGAATGTTCTCGGCTTTGTTGAAACTACAAGCTAAGTAATCGGCATGCACTCCAATCTCGTCAAAAGGGATGTTAAAAACTCAAAAGGCAAAAGTAAAGACTGAGTTGTTGAAACGCGTTATACTTATAGCTTTATTTTTTCAAAACAGTAGAATAAACGTGGTTATGTTGTAGTTACGTATGGATCCTGTGTTGAGATGTCAGTAAAACTTGAAGTTGTGGTGTTTGAAAACTTGTCGAAAGAGCTCGAGTGAGATTTCCGAGTGTCAAGTTGTAGGGTTTGGAAGTCACTGGAAGAAAGAGGTCGTTATGCGTTGGTGGTTCTAAATATAGCAGCAAGAACAACAGCTTTGATCAGCTTGAAACTCTTCCCTTTGTTTAGTATTTATCAAGTTTAACAGTTGATCATTTTAAGAAATTAAGTAACACCAGTCGATCCTTCTGTTCAAGGGTGCAAATGTACGACCATCTTAAGGGTTCACCAATTGATGCAAGAAGAAATAAATAAAATAAAACACTACTACTCTTCAAGAGATGCGCATTTCAAATCAGTGAACAATCGAGTTGTCATCGTTAAAATTGGAAAACTCCAAGGAAAGCTTTAGAAGTAAAGACGATCTTGAGATATAGGCCAAATCGTCTACATGAAAATTGCAGAACGTAAAATGACAAGGTCAAAAGTCAAATTTAAGAAAAAAAAATGATGGCTAATTATTCAGTGAAGGAGAAGATTTTGGCTTTGACAAAATTTTATTCCGGTGAATTTTCAGCACTAACACTGTTCGATTTGTTGCTTTTATTTTGACTGATAGGTGTCATATGTAATCAGTTTGCTTGTGATTGTGTCTGGACAGTTTATAACTAATAGACTTGAAACCAATAACGTCAAATGCAGTGAGGAACAAAGACTCGCAGATAAACGTCGACAAGTTACAACTTGTCCTGGCAAACAGAAAATGCACTACGCGAAGAATTTGCTTTTGGTGACTAATAAAACTTCTGCTTTTGTTGAAATAATCTCCGTGAGAAAGGGAGAAATAGGAAGATTCCATAGAAAATAAAACTGCTGACAAATGGAACAGAAAATAAATACGTCATACTGAAAACGGGTCATTTCATTGTTGTGGATTTTCAAAGGGTGATAGGTGAAAGTTGGTTTTATAATGGAGCAATTAGAGAACTGAACGGCAATCGGTATAGAATTTCTTCTAAACGATATCCCTTGACAAAGAATGGTTTTCCAGCTGCTATTTAAAAAGAGAAAATTAAACAACTCAATGGACCAACAAACCTTCAACGAAAGGGTCAGAAACGAATAAAAATTATACTACATCCTTGCGGATGGGAATCTGAAGTTTGGAAGCGTGCAGATTGGGAATTTGAATATTGTTGTTGACCAGAGCTTGTTCATATGGAAAACATTCCCCCCTCTGCATAAATTGAAAAACTAAAGCTTTTCTATTCAAAACGAGAAAATAGATTAGTGACTCTTTGGAACAACAAACCTTCAAACACTAGATCAGAAACAAGCAGAAAATCTGTGTTACAACCTTAAGACAGTTAAGTACAGGAATCTAATGGAAACATGTGGGTTGGAAAGTTTTGTTACTTGACGTTGAACAAAGATCGTTTGTGGTACCGCGTTGACATGGAAAATTTATCCAAAATTGTTTCCCTTGTTAAGGCTGATTAAGGCTGAACGAACCATTTATGTGGACATTTTCTCGTGTCTCTCTTTGCGGGATCCCGCAGCTTTTGCTGGCATCTTTATCGGCAAGTGGACAAGCTCCCCTTGTTATATGAACCAACGCACAAAATTCTTAGTTAGGTAAGGCGACATCACACTATTTTAAAAACAGGAGTCATTGGCAGCTTTTATTTGATTCGCGAGTGGATTTAGTTAGGTAACTCTCTGTGCGAAAATAAGTATCAAACTGAAAGACTAAATAGTTCAGTTTGTTTTTATTCTATTGTTTCATTTTATGAGGTTTTTCTTTCTGCCCTAGGCTTGTAGCTTTTTGTCCTTTATTAGTAAATGCTTCTGTCAACATCGTACTTTGTAGCAATGTGTCATATAATGGGGTAAACGAATTATAGCGCAAATCGGCTTCAGTCGTTTTAAAACCAATTACCACTTATTACCAACACGTGCGGACATCATTAATATCACACCAACAAATGCTTTCACTTGTGACTTGCTGTTAAAGAAGGGGTTTCGACGGTTTGTTTGTTTTATCGTGTAGAATCTGTTTTTTTTTCTGGTTTTTTGTTTGTTTTAGAAGATACTGAACTATGCGATCTGGCAGAAAACAGTTGAGCAAACCCAGAGCACAACAGCTGATAAAGGAAATAGTGGTTAATGTGGAAACTGGAGGTCAACAGTTGCATGACGCCTTGAAATCTGGTCAAGTACCGACAAATGATCCGTGCCTGTTCCCCGCAGAGACTATATCATAATACGGCCATTAAGACTCGCTGGCATGCAGCAAGAAAATTTGAACAGACATCTGGTGGATTAATATTTTTAAAAATCCCTTGTCAGACCTGGTCAGCCCATAGGGCTAAAGACAAAACTTGACAAAAACCGATTGTAATGACTTAAAATCCCACAAAATGACCTTTCGTTTTGCGTAAGTAAGAAGTAAATTGAATAGT
>JAOBYE010329317.1:0-15218 GCA_025403585.1 Parazoanthus swiftii | reverse complement strand
CGATCGTTACCGGTAGCGTGTCGTTACCGTGCTGGGAAAATCACGGAAACGAAATTCCGTTTCCCATGAATAAAAATGAAGCATGTAGGAGAAATCAAAGACTCAACAGTCACTGATCGACTGTGTACCGAGCTTTTCTGTTTGTTTTCCACATCAAATCACGCTTAAATGTAAAGCAAGTTTCACTATCGTTTTATTTATTGTCCGCCATCTTGTTTCTATCCCATAGTGCATATCTCTCGAGTATACGTTCTGCAAAGCATTCTGGGCCGAGCCCAGGTGTAATTCAGCTGCGAGCATCTTGAGCTGTAATAAATTTAGTTTATTGTGTCATTACCCATTATCTATTTTACAGAACCCAAAAATAGTTACTAATGGGTTCCCATGAAAAAAAGTACGGAACCCAAAAATAGTTTCCCCTAAAATCTAAGATCCTACGGCCTGTCTTAGGTTATCCATGAACTAACGCAGATACGCCGGACAAACCTGAGGGCGTCCATCTGCTGTTTATGTTCCTCCTGCAGCTTTTCTCGTAACAGTTTACTGGAGTCTTCATGCAGTTGTAAGACGGACTTTCTGCACCTATTCACCAGATTAATGATTGTTTAGCAGATGCCATGTACAGTTTAACTTAATTCACAGAAAACAAACCTCGTAATACAAGCTGGCACCTACTTGTCAATACTGATCCTCTTATCTTCATCGAAGTCTGCAACCATCTGTGAAACCACATAGCAAGTGTTAGAACCTGACGGTTAAAACAAAATACACTCGACCTAACCCTAGGTACGCTTTCAGCAAATCAAGATTACATGGCCCGTGTCTGCTGCTGAAATGTTGACGTCCGCAGGTCATACATGTACGATTATAACAGCAACTCAATAAATTAAGTACTTTTCTCTATCACATGCATTTGAAATGTTTACACACTGATAATTTTAAATATATAGTTAAAACGTAGAAGTGCTAGTTCATAAACTATTCTTTCAACACAAATTTCAATTAGTTCTCAACGTAGTTACTTCTGTCATTTGTCTTCGCAAATCTGCATTCTCTCCTTGTAACTGTTCACTGTACTTTTCAGCTTCCTCCAACTTTTGCTCGAACTCCTAAAGAGAAAAAAAATGTTCAATAAACTTTCCATGGCGCAATGACCCAACACAATCTACGGTACATACCTCTTATTAGCCTCGTTTGCTCGGTCCGCACGGCAAGTTATGGACCGAGTTTTTTCCCTTCCTTTTATGGCTTAAGCGCGAAGGAAAAACGAGGATCCATAACTTGCCGCACGGACCGAGCAAACGAGGCTAATAAGTATTTATTGTATGGCTTTGTTGATTGTTTGAAGCAAGCGAGGCTGCAAATGACAGCTGCTCCAGAACTAGAGGTCCGTATGGCTATTTACGGCCCTGAAATTGACCAATCACAACACGCGAAATCCGTCAGCCATATAATAATACTGTATATGCCACACTGGAGCAGATCAGAAGGACCACTACCAGATCAGCATTTCATAAACTCACATTTCTAGGTAGTGCAATTATTTTTTGGCAAAAAGGCATGTCACGCACCGCTACGATAGATACAGCGAGCTCAAGAATTCTGCCAGGAAGTTTCAATTTAAAACACAGCAAATTAGTTTAAATTTGTTTTTTCTTACCTACATGTACAAATACATGTAAGCGCCAAGACTTCCTACAATTAAAAAAGATTAAAAAAAGAAAAAAACTTGGATTAAGCAACTAAGTTGAAGGAGTGGAGAGTGCATGATGACCTTTGTTTCGAACTCAAAATATTCTGAGATGCAATTCTGGAGCAAGTGCGAGTTGGAGAAATCAACGAAAAGGTTTGCAAGGTTTCTTGTTTTAAAACCAAGATGAATCTGCATCAGATACAACAGAAACGAATGACTTTCGCCTTGAGACCTTACAGTTACTGTCAATAAAATGGATCTCTGTTAAAGTATTCTTATTTTCGAAAGGTACAACAAAGAAGAACGCTAAATAGCTACAACGCTTAATTAAACAGATAACATGCAGCGTGCAAGGTTGTCCCTTAAACCAGTGTTTTTCTTAAGGCCGGTACATTGTACCGACGTTCCCCCGTAGCTATACCGCCTTTCTCCAGAAATGGCGTCTGGCAAGTCTTTTAAAGTCACCAGATGCACAAAATTGCATCGTTTTCCACGACTCTAAATTTCAAAAGTGTTCTGGGGGATGCCCCCAGACCCCTCTAGATGCTTGCACCTTCGGCGCTTGATTACTTCCAACCCAGGTGTACCTGCTTTCCCACTTAGTGTACCCCATTTCTCAAGCCTTGAGAAAAACACTGTAAATGTTAAAAAGTAGCCGGTGATGAGAGGGTAGAAAACGTGAGCCAATATAAACCTTCCTTCAAAAACGTAGCCAGCAGAAGTAACTCAAGTATCTGAATTATAGCAACCTTTAGCAGCCGAGACAGCAACGGTTTAGACGACAGCTGCTGAAAATGGACTTTTTTGTTGCCTTTTGCTTGCGTGTCATTTAGGCGTTCTTCGTTTGCGTTAAAGAGTGCAAACAGCACGAACTGCTGCCGACAGTTATAAAGTCGAATTAATAACTGGGCATTTGTGACCTGCACGCACTCTACAAAACCAAAAGTATTGCTTTTCACGTTGTCATCCCATTGCGCAATTTTATAAACCTAATGTTTTATTCTTTTCAAAGGTCCCTATGTTTGCCGAATACCAGCTGTTACCAGAAAATATGAGAATGTCCGCCACTGAGAATTGTAGATTGAAGTAATTGCAAGGAAAGAAGTGACCAGAAAACTGTACACGAACTAGTCAGAAAGATTCAATAACATAGCCAAACCCATCAAGAGCAGGTTGGGAAATGCATTTGCAAACGAGAACAGATGGAATAATATTCTCATGAGAATGTTGAACATGTCAGAAACACTCTTTTAAAAACTCCAAGTTCCGAGAAAGCTTTGCAGATCCAACTAACATAAATTGAAAGTACCAAAGCTAGTTTAGAACGGCTATCCCATGCAGAGTTTCAAAGCAATCAAGCAACAAAGAGCCACTTAAAGCAGAAGACAGAGCGAAGAAAATTTTGCACACACATAAACATTTATCCCAAAGTGGCCAATAAAGATCATAGCAAGTACAGTACTTGGTTGTACCTACCAAAAATCCTTGTTTCATCTCATCCATTTCTCTTAAAGCAATCTGATACTCCTCATCTGCGAGTCAGATAAGACAAAAACTACATTTACTGACACATAATCACCTCTCTTCCAGTCTCAGTGAGAAGGGAGTACTACACATACACTAGGACTTTTTTGGTCTTCGGGGGTTTTAATGCTAAACGGGAGAAAGAACTGTACAGTACTTGTAGATTATTGATTGGCATTTATCCTTGGGAGAAAAAGGAGAATTTCCCTCTCGTAAAAGTTTGTTAGTTTGGAGATGATACTGTACATATCTTACACTGGGCCGAAGTCTTCAAAAAAACATCTGTATCTTTGTCATAAATGATGGTCATACTGTACGTTTCCTCGTTGTTTAACATCTACAATCTGCTATCTCTGTAACTGTTCATAATATGAATTGAGTTTCTGCCAATCACTACAAATGTAATACTCTAAACTAGAAGGAATATAGTTTTCCAAAAAAATGTTAACAAGCAAAATATCCCTCTATGCCGATGACACTATTTAATTCTACCTGGTGAAGAAATGTTTTAGAGAAGGCTCTGTATAAATTATTTTCAACAATTTCTCCAAATGTGAAATTTTGAAGTTGGGTCGCAGAAAAACTCAAGATTATGAATACAATTTCAAAAGGACAAACAATTCAGTTGCAGCCCAAGGTTTAGTGTTTACTTCAAATGAGAAAGGTGTCACTACAAGTAAGCTTAAATACAACCCTCAGCTAAAAAAACAGAAGTGGTTCTAAACATGTGGACAAAACAATCCCGAAACCTTAATTCAATTGTTTCTTAAATGCCCGTTTACAAAATTTTCTTGGACAAACGTGGTACATTGGATTCAAAACTACCCTTAAATAGAAAAAAAAACTATATACTATACTTTCTAATATCTCAATGTGAGTGCTAAAACCTGTGATACAACAGCTCTGGGTATTATTCTGCTTTATACGCTCAAATTTTTTCCTTCAAAAATCCTGAAATAAAACATTTTCTTCAAAAACTAGAATCCTTTTATGAAGCACTCGAAATCAACACAGCTGCAAAAGAAGGTAGACGTTCCGAAATTGAAAAGAAACGGAGCACTTTCTTTGTATCAACAAAATAACAGATTTAAAAAATAGTTAAGGAGCAAGGCTTATCATTCTATATAACTAGTATTTAGTTTCCCGCTTTCTTTCTTTCTTATTTTACTTTTTATAATTATAATTGTAATTAACTTTTTGTTTTCGCTATTTTTTTTAAATCTACCTCTTCGTTTCATTTCTTTTTCTTCTTATCGGTTAATGTAAAATATCATGTTTGGTGTAAAGTAATCAAATGTTCAGCAGATAAAATAAAGTAAAAAATGAAAGAAAAAAAGAAAAACTTCCCACCGGGATTGTGTTCCTTGCTTTGCACTTGCTTAAGCTTTTGGTTAAGTTCGTGAATTTGATCCTGTTAAGAAGAACAAAGGAAGCATTTACTACAAAACATGACAAAAGCAGAAGCAATAACACTTGTTCCAGTAATATTCTGTACAAGACAAATACCCATACTACAGGCAGTACTGACGAGAACGCTGAAGGTGCACGCTTCACACAGACACACATAAAGTTGTTCAAAAAAAGAGAGGGAAAAACAGAGTTTTGATTCAATGCTAGTATGAATTCATTTTACAAAACATTTGTTTAATCTACCGACACATTATACATTTGTGATGGTTGTAATATATGTACTTTAAAGTATGACAAACTTCTGGAATAACAAATACAGTATGTTCAATCTAAGATGTATATCGTTGTGTCGTACGTATGTATGCATTGCAGATCTGATTAAACCTTCTTCAGTTAAGTAATTGCAAACGGTCTATATCAGACAGACGTCTCTTTTATTTGGATAGTTGCACAAGATGAACATGACAGAAATTTTCAACTTACTTCGCGTTCACGAGCAACTTTCTCTAGTTTAATTGATCTCTCTTGCTCATCTTCCAGTCTCTGAGAAATTTGATGTAGTTCAGTCTCCAACTGTTTCACTTGATCTCTCTTGGCTTTGTTATTTGACAGACAACTTTCCAACTCTTTTCTCAATCCAAGAACAGTTTTTTCTGTCTCATTAGATGTGCTGTGCATACAATGTAGCAAAGCTAAACATGAATAATGTCATTATGACAAATACCGAAGATGTTTATGAGTTTCCACAAAATACAGTTTGATATCCAGTCGTTTCAATATTGTTGTAAGTCAGTTCACGAGGAGCTTCTTACAAGCTCTGAGAAGTAACCAAAGTTAAGGTTAAAGATTATTCTACCTTTTGTTTTCTGTTTTTTTTTCTTTACTGAAGAAATCTGTACGACAAACAAGCATGCGCACTATCGTGACTGCCCCCTTTAAGGTCCAAAAATCGAAGTTTCGCAAAACAGCTTGGTCGGCTGGTCTGAGGGAAATGTAACCTGTTTTTTTGCATTTATTCCGTTTTTTCTAACGTGCAGTACCTGGTCTTAGGTGTTTCCCAGTTCTCCTTGTGAAGATTTCGTACCAGTGGGTCGTGCAGTTTATCGGATGCCACACCCAGTTCCATTGCCTTCTCGTAAGTCAGCAGTTGTTCTTTTACATCAACCAGCTCATCCTGCATGTTGCCAACCAGTCAAATACACAAGAAAGAAAAACTGAGGATACATTTCATAAAGACAAAACTGTGAAGCAGACAAACATTATGTCCCTAGGACAAAAAGATCGACTTGGGTCAAGTTATGCAAAAGTTGCACAAGCATAACAGATCAAGAACCTCGGGACTTTTAAAACATTACTTAAAACACACCTTTTTAAAGAAACATTTATAAAATAGATTTTTCATTATACAAATTAATTAATTATACTTAAATACACTTGGATAGCAAGATAGAAATGTTTAATATTGGAGTTCACTTTGTTTTATTTAGTGTACATACGATACAGTGGCAAACAGTTGGTGCAAAGTCGTATTCTTTTAATGCAACTCGGTCCAGAGGACCCTGTACTCTGTAAATTTCATGATAAAAGTCACTTGAATAATGTAATTGTATTAAAGCATACTATTAGAAAGTAGCCCGTACGTACAACTGAGTTATCTTTGATCTGTGATCTGTTACTTGCTACTAGCAGTTGAAAAACTGTTCATCCATCATCTAATTGCCCTATTTCATGAAACCACAGGCTGTGCACAATCAAAATGGGTCTTCTTACTTCTAACTGAGGAAACAGCCCGAATTAGTCTCGCTTCCAGTTTAATGGACTTTATTTGACAACAAGAACAATTTGGAACATGTAAGTTAAAACATTAAAATACGGTTTGTTTTCAATTTGCCATGCCGTAATTCAACATTACATTGCAACGGTTTTACGTATTTTGAAAGTCAATTGCCACTCATTCTGCTTCAAACTGTTTCAAAAGACCATAGAAAACTTTGGTAAGCATCATCACGTCATTTAAATTCCAAAATTGTAGCATTTGTAGGCGAATTCTGTACAGTTTGGAAAATGCAAACAAGCATCGACGTCATGTCGAAATTGGTCAACTATATGTGCATAAAAGTTATGTACAAAATGGCTGCAAGTGTCTATTAACTGTGATACATACACTCTGATATATTGACGCCGACGAGTGTTTGAATATAAACTCTAAAAGCAAATCAGTGATACCATCCATTTTAGCCTGCGATGGAGACTCTAGGTCACAATCTCAGATCGTTTTTGTCCGGCCTAAATATAATTTGAAAGGCCGTTATACTTAAAATTTAATCGGCTATGCGTAGTATAGTGTGTGTTATTTTTGTTTCCAACAGCAAACTAAGCTAAAAATGGGAAGCCTCAAAATACTAATTCATATACCCAAATGGTGGTCTTTAAATTGAGCAGTCTTTGACACTGGGGTTCACATACATGTATCCCTTGCAGGTAAGCATTGACTGAAACAGATAGATATGTATACACTGTATTTAACACGGTCACCTGTAATGATTTACACTGACTCTCAGCTCGATTCTGTGCGTTAAAAGCTGCCTGTAGCTGAACTCGCAATTGGGCAATTTCTTGTGTCGTCCCTACAGTGGGAAAGGCAATGGGTTTTAAAAAGAGCGAGCATCTTGTATCCAAAAATACTGCAAACAAAAAGCAATATCACATGACAACATGTACACGATACCGATCCAAGTTTTCCACATTCACAGACGTGTTCAAAAAAAAATACAAAAAACTTATGACTAAAATATTTTTATCTGATAAAGGAAATGAGGTTTCTTTAAGTTGTCATTGAAATTAGAACTACATTGTGTCACAAGTTAAGGTACAGAAGATGTAGTAGGCCTGACTTAAATGGATTATTTCTAAAACACAAATTAATTATCAAAATGTTTTTTAAAACCCGGCAAAAACGCACAGGCTTGTAGAAATGTTTAGGGAAGGTGTTAATTTCCACACCACCACTTTCTGAATTCAGGTTGACTGCAGGCTCATTCACTTTTGCTTATACAATATTGGCGGTTCTCTTCGAAGATCAATCTGCCGTTTTGCAGTGTGTACCTTAACTGTGCATGTTAGCAAATTCAGAATTTCTAGGATGCGTTATCAAGTATAACCAGTAATACTAAAAATCGCTCGTTCAATCTACTAACTGACAAAACATTTGAAAAGTGTAATCTTAATGTGAACGCTCTTAAGCTTTGAAATAATCTTGAATCTTATCCTCGAACAAGTGGGAGTGTAATTTGGCATGAAGATAACATTGCAATCTCGGGTCAATTTACCAGACGTAGCTTTGTGTAAGAGCTGCTGGCACTGATTCTGGCTCTCCTCCAAGCTCTTGGTTAACTGGTTGATAGTTTCAGCTCTATCAAGCCTGGCATTGTCTGTCTCTCTGCGCGACTGTGCCAGCTCATCTCTCAGTCGGTTGGCCTCTTCTGTCTGTAGCAACATAAATGCTTTATAAGGACACGTCTTTGAGCAATTAGCAATCATATTAAAACTTTTCTGTAACCAATGCCTCGTGTCGTCTCATCTCACAGTAACCTCTTACACCTATTTACTTATCTAATGGAAAACGTTAGTGACAATTGGGATTTGTCAAATAAAAAACTTACTGTCATTTATTTTCCCTCCAGATGTACATTCTTTGAAGAGCTAAATATTCATCACCAGTGTTTTTCTTAAGGCCGGTACACCGGTACATTATACCGACGTTCCCCCGTAGCTGTACCGCCTTTCCCAGCAATAGCGTCAGGCAAGTTTTTTAAAGTCACCAGATGCACAAAATTGCATCATTTTCCAGGACTCTAAATTTCAAAAATGTTCTGGGGGATGCCCCCAGACCCCTCTAGATGTTTGCACCTTCAGCGCTTGATGACTTCCAACCCAGGTGTACCTGCTTTCCCACTTAGTGTACCCCATTTCCCAAGCCTTAAGAAAAACACTGATCACGTAAATAAGTATTGATCAAACGTATTGTATCACTACCTCAAAATCCATTTGAAAAACGCTTGATGCTTTTTGTTTTGTAAGGTTCCCTGTTCTAAGAGTCTGATATGGGAGCACTCTCGCTCAATACCTGTGATAGGTGTGGAACAGTTACATGTACAAAAAACAAGACAACCAGCCAAACCTTCCAGTCGAGATTCACTGCTTTCTCATCCAACATCTGCCTTAGTTTCAGCAGTTCCTCCTCGTGCTTCCTCCTGACGGCATCCAAAAGACTGTTGTTCTGTTCTTTGGCCCTTGTCAGGGTCTCTGACCGGCTTAGCTCCACCAGCTGCTGATTAAGGCTCTCAACAGCCCGTTCAGCAGCCTGAAGCTTTTGTAGAGCCTATAATTAATAGCAAGTGTAAAGTTAAGCAGCACTTATGTATTAAAAATATGATACAAATTATCACCTTGAGCACTAAGTACAAAATTACTGTAAAGTACAGGCAATGATGTACAAAAGAAGTAAGGAAATATAAAGAAATGTGTTGAGTGAAGTGAGTAGACTGAAGCCATGTAGAGATCTAAATGAACTAAAGCGAAGTGAGATTTGTTACATAATAATATTTATTACAGATGTACATTTTATATGTACATGTAACTATTTGTTATTACTGTAATTATGGAATTATCAGTCAAGGGAAAACCAAAATCTTATTTTCCTGTGTACATAAAAGTTATGATAACATAATTATAGTTAAATAATTGTAGAGTAGTTTCCCCCCCCCTCTTTATTTTGCTGTTTAATACACAAACCTTACTATGTTTATACTGTACAGTACCAGTTGTTACATAAAATAGAATTTGCAGCGTAAAA
Source organism: Parazoanthus swiftii (assembly GCA_025403585.1). NCBI lineage: Eukaryota > Metazoa > Cnidaria > Anthozoa > Zoantharia > Parazoanthidae > Parazoanthus > Parazoanthus swiftii. The sequence goes on along the minus strand of JAOBYE010329317.1, from coordinate 5,736 downwards.
TCTCAATTTACAGAATAAATACTACATTGACTGATTCCAGGGATGCACTTGTGTTTATCTGATATTTTTTGAATAAATATTACAGACACCCCAGGGCTTCCCTTCCCCTCCACACACAGTCACACACACACACATATATACATGTACATGTACACACACATATAAACACAGTACCGTAGTTGTTAACATTTTTGAGCCAGTGTGCTAAAGGGTAGATGTACTTACCAACATAACAAAGTATTGGACTTAAAACTTTGTGCAAGTAAATTATAACAAGCAACAACATCAACAGTGCCAGGGCACATACTGTACAACTGAGCAACTCCAGACAGAAGAGTGATCTTTCAAAACCCAAATGAATAAAGGTGGTTCTCCCTGGAGTTACTGGGGGTGCATTTGTTTGGCACTATTCTGGAATAAAATTACATGGATTATCACCCAATGATAATCAGTCAACCAATCACAGCCCAGATCACTGTCCTGATCCATGTACATTTATTCCTATTCTGGAATCGGCCCAAACGAATGCACCCTTAGTTCTACAGTAAAAGAGAAGTTCACACTGGTCACTTATCAGAGCCAACCTACCCCTCACAGGCCACAGGTGGTTTAATGTTCCAGGGAAAAAGAGTTGTCACCCTAAGCAGCCTTCACAGTGACACTAGTTATTTTAACAAGAGATTCACTTCTTGTACATACAGTACTGGTAGGAGTTTAACTGAACAATCGATGCAAATAGATAGCACAGAACCTCAGCAAACTACAGTACTGTACATGGTTGTGCATGTAGGTAAACTGTTGGGGAAGAGATGTCAATACCAGTTACCATACATATGTAAATACTGATTGAAGCAGTTTTCCCACAGAGATATTTTGCTCTTAAATTGTTTAGGTAACTTTCAATGTACTTACAACAACATACCTCTTCCTTTTCCCAATGTGCTGTCTCTGCCTGTTGAGTGGCCAATGTGAGTTTGCTCTTCAGGTCGTTCATCCCATTCTTGTTGTCTGTTATCATCTGCTGAGCCTGCTCCAGACTTGCAGCCATGCCACCATGTTCACCTGAGACAAAAACATTTCACCAGATTATCAAATGTTTTCACATTGATCTGGCAGCAATTTGAATCATATTTATGTCCCAGACATACAACAGAATCATTTTTTGACCAGACATACAGCACCTTACAGAAGTAAATACATACACTGTAATTTTTATCAAACTTTCATTTACAACTTTAAGTTACATGTACTTTGTAAATTTGTCTCTAGACTCTTACAAACACATACTGGTGCAGCACCCAACACAGTTCTTACATGAATAAGTCCGCATTTTGACAAATTTATATTATTGGTCAGCTGGGTACAATAACTGCAACTTACTGTACAAGTCATGAATTAAATTTATTTACTTGTTGGCCAGCGTTAATTACATATAAGGTTTGAAGAAAAACTAAATAGGATCTGATACTTTTAAAAACTGTTTTCAATAGAAACACATAATTATTTCTACAAATTATACTGAGTACCAGTATTTTTATTTAGTTCATTGCTTTTAATTCATAAAATTCTGAATCTTGTTGAAAGTGAAATGGGATAAAACAATTTAAATCTTTCTGATAAAATGGAAGATGCATGCTTAGCTCCACACAGCCCAAAAACCCACATCATTCTGTAAAACGAAACTTCAGCATACAATCATGTAACCCTGCTTGACCTACAAAAGGCCACAAAATGGTATGCACACAGAGCTGCATGACTTCTTCAGAAATGTTGTTATCCATGCATAACACGGTACTTTGTATAACTATGTACCTTTGACAAGGGCCAGTTGATGGTTCAGCATTCTAATTTGCCTCCCAAACTCATCTTCTTTCTCGTCAAGTTCTTGTGAGAGCTCCTCAATTTTACGACCCCGTGCTCTATACAAGATCTCAAGCTGTCCGTTGTTTGATTGGTCCCTCCTAATGTGATCTTCCACAGCCCCTTCTCCTTGGGGACCAACAGACGCTGCAGGTAATTGTCTCCTGAGATACTGTACTCGGTGTTCACCCTATGTTTAAACAGAGATGTTTAATCCAGGATTCATTTATCATTTGAAAACTCCAAATTCTCAGTAAGGCTCTACTCTTACATGTACATGTAGAATGAAAGACCCTATTGGATCTTTAGCAAAGGCATTTATTCAACAATAGCTGACATGTTTTAACAATAATATCATAGGTGACAAATAAAATTACTCCTTAATTTTGGCACGAAATGTCAGCATTAATTTATAATTTCACATGTGAAATTACAGTGTAAAAAATCCACCAGTGATTTTGAGCGTAATTTGTCACCCATGATATTAAAAGGTAACCAAATGGCAGAATCGTGAAATTAGAAAATAATTTCACTTGCGTTTCATCAAAATTCTAACAATTTCCCGAGCCTTTAGGAGAAATTATTTCCTAATTTCACTCATCACCATTTGATTACCCATACTAATTATCTCCTAATTTCACTCGTCACCATTTGATTACCCATACTAATTATGTGAAATTATTTCCTAATTTCACTCGTCACCATTTGAATACCCATTCTAATTATGTCATTGTGAGTTTGTCTAGTATTTGTCTGTTAGGTTCATCCCAAAGGTTGGGGTTATTTATATTGTATTTTTATCCAATAGGCAAGCATACAATGTAGATCTCTCGTTCTCAGAATAGAGGGTGACCCAAAACTCTTGTTTTACCATCTAATTTTGTACATATACAGGTTTGAAGGTGATTTCATTTTATAACTTGTTATTATAGCACTTACTGGCCCAGGGTGGTTCGACTGTTTCTGGTTGTCCATTGCCTCTTTGTGGTCTCCATGGTAACCCATAAACTCAGTTGTTCTACCCTGTGTTGCAGGAGCATAATCTATGTCTCTGCGCTGCCCACCTTGTTGTATTTCATTGTCACCATAATCATGCTCTCCTTCACTGAGGTCATAATTTCCACTTTGATCCCTAATATCATCAGGGTGCCCCTCGTCTGATCTTGTATCATAATATTGTTGGTCAAATCTACCTCTCGGCTCATAGCTCTGAAATGCACTCGGATGGCCTGTTTCATCATAGTTTCTAAACTCAGTGTTCTGACTACCAGCTCTATAATCGCGATACTGGTCATAATCGTTAGTGGTAATATTGCGATCTTTTCCTTGGTTTTGATGTTGAAAATACTCCTCATGATCCTGATGAATTTGACTGTCATCTTCATCATGGTACTTGTAATTCCCATCACTGTTTCCAGGTTCTTCTTCATGTTCACTGTTTAAGCCATGTTGCTGCAGCAGCTGAAACCCTTTTGGTGTCACTAACGGAGTTCGCTCAAACCTCCCTGGAACCCTAGCAGGATATTGTGGAAATGCTTCCCCATTGTCACCAGGGAGGCTCCATTGACCGCTCCATTGCTGCCGAGGTGAGTCAGGAGGGAACTCCAAATTTTGAGTATCTCGACTTTGAGATGAGCTCCGAAAGTCATGTGATGAAAATGAAGCATTGTCATCATCAAGTAGATCATCATCAAGTTCATTACTAATTAACTCCCGCAGCTAGAATGGTTGCAATGTACACAAAAACATGATTAGAAATTGCACATTAAATGTTATGCTTGTAACATTTACTAACTTTAACAGTTCACCTGATGCCTACATTGTACAAACGAATATTCCAAACGGCTTCTTTAGAAACTACATGTACCAGAGGGTTTTACATGTAGGACTCATGAAAATTAACCCAATTATTTCGATCTCTTGTTGCATTTATGTTACATGATTGTATGAGAGTAGCACCTAGTACAAATGAACTTCACATGCGGACAACATGTGTTTCACATAATTATGGACTTCACCAGACAGGCCAACACAATTCATATGAATGATTGATTGTGTAACACATACAGTATTGGGCAGTTTTAAACACATTTTACACATGTGTAAAAATATGTTACACATATGTACAGTTAACACATGTGACTGTATATTTTGTAAGGGTTAGCAGGTACATGGTATAAACTATGCAGATGGATTTTTATATGGGGACTTTAATAACTGGGGATAGGTATTAATATGGGGGAATATATATTATTTATAATTGTGTGAGTTGTCACTATTTAGTCATGCTTCAGTAAGTGAACTGCCTCAGGGAAATCAGTGAAACAAAAAAATGCCATAGTTTCTTCACCAAGGGAGATAAATGAAACTAAGATTTTAACACCCAAAGGGTCTCTCATACATGAACATGCAGGGCTGGTGGAATGGGGCCAGCTAGGGGGGGGAGGCTACATATATGGCCACTCCACTTTTGTGGCCAATTTTATGCTAAAGTTTTGTACAAAATGCTACATGTATGCTATCTGACTACTTTTCTTTCATTTGTTTCTTTAATGTATAGCTGCCCCTTTTACAAAGCATTCTGCTGACCCAGACAAGTATGTACATGTAATCCACCACCCTTCCCCCTATTCGGCAAACCAGTACTGGCAAAGGGTTCATCACCTCTTTCTCTCTTTCCTGATCCTCTTTCTCAAATGCTGCTTCCTCCTCATCTTCTAGAGCCTGAAATAGTGGAGAAATTTTTTAATAATTTCAGCTTCAGTCAAAGTGCTCTTCAGGTTTGGTAGTGTGTCAGAATTCCAATCTTCGGATAATACAACTGATGAGAAAACTGCTTTATTTGGGACTTTTGTGAAAGCCTATCTTTTGTAAACAATACATGTACAGTATGTTGTGTTTGCCATTAGTCAACAATATTTTTTTAAATATTGGTTCACCTATCCAGAAAAACAGTTGTTACATTGTTTACTTTTTGAGAAGCACTTTTAAGATCTTTGAACCTGAGTATTTAAATACCAGTAGCTAAGTAAGTCATGCTATATATGTCTTCTTTCCAAGGAAACTGTTGTGTCACTAGGATGAAGAAAACAGTCTTTTCAATTAAAATGATGAGAATGAATCTCATCTAGCAGTGGCAAGGCCATCCAGTGGCAGTGGCTGAACTAAGGGGAGGGGAGGGGGACTATTGGGACCACTGCACTCCCTCTCCTTTTATACTCATTTTACACTCCTGGAACTTCCATGTGTCAAGAACTTTAGAACTCTGCCAGGGTGCACCCCTTTTAATAAGCCTGAATCTGCAACTGCGTAAGTGCACTGGTTTTATAAATTTGGGAGAACATTTTCATTACTAACTGGTATGTTATACCACACATGTAGTTCAGACAGTACCATTTATGTTTAATGAACTGGTTCAAGTTAGTTGGAAAATGCAGTATCAGATGATATGGTAACATATTATCTCAGCTTTATTGATACGATACAAATATAGCTATACATGCAGTTACATTGCATATTGTCAAAACTATAAATGATGGGTGGAAAAACTATTTCAGGTGAAACTGTCTGCAACAAAGAAGTCTTAGAAATGGCCTACAAACAGTGCAGTTTTAGATATAAATTAATGGTCAAACTAAAATTTAAAGTAATTATCAAAGTGGATCAGATGTGATTTCACAGGTGACACACTGCATTTCAAGAGTCCCATAGATGATGTGAAGATTGGCAACATCACTGGACATTGCCACTGCTTGAACTGGTCAGCAAACACCACACTGAAGGATCAGAAATTACTTAACTTAAGACAAGTCAGAAGTCTACTTGTCCTTAAATTATTTTATGTTGAATAGTTCAAAAATATATTCTAAACAGATA
>JAOBYE010329206.1:0-15220 GCA_025403585.1 Parazoanthus swiftii | reverse complement strand
TCACATGGCATTACTAGGTTTTAACAGGTATTTTATTCTTTCAGATTTCGGTTTCTATAGCTAACTAACCTGTAATGACGAAGGTAACATGTAATTCGCTCTCTTTTAGCTTTACTCGTTGTGAAGAAGAGGCAGTCCCGCTTTAATTGGTTGAGGCTAAAATGGTCGTTTGCCCTCTACTGACCATAAAAACTACAGCCGAAACTAAAGCGGGACCATGCATGTCAGCTAAATAAGAGCCCGTCGTTACAATAGTACAATGCTGACATGATGCGTAGCACACGGAAAGCACGCAAAATGGTTTGTTTAACTGAACGGAATGGAAATAATGCTAACTAAACAATACCGTATTTGCAAGCTGGGTGACACTAACATACAAAGAAACAACCCAGTATTTTCACATGCAACAAAAATGAAAAAAAAATATAGCATAGCTTCTATTGAAGTTGAGAGATGAAGTATAGAACCACGTTTGACCTACATGATGTGAAAGAACATTTCTTTTTCTAGTGACACTACTGCTAGCACACGTCAAAATAAGCATTTAGAACACTTTATATAACGGCGACAGCGTTTATTTTAAAAGTGAATTTGAAAAAAAAGACTGAATATCCGTTTCGGGGCCCGTACCTACAGCTTTGTAGGTGTTTGGGGCAATGACAAACTGTGAAGCTATAAAACGCTGTACATGTTTCTGGCGTTTTTGAAGCGATACTTTTTCTAAAAATTTGGTGAAAAACATTTTGCTTGGAGAGGGGCAGTTACCCCCAAGACCTCCCCCCCCGGCGCTTTGTTCGAACCTGCATTTTGAAGCCAGGGTAAACATAAGACAATACAATTTTAACACTTGAAAAAAAGAAAATTTTTCAGTCTTCTTGAGGAGGTGAAGGGGGGGAGGGGGGATACCAAAAAGTTCTACGTCTTTACTAAGAAAATCAGTAGGACTGGTTGTGGTGTGTGTTAGTCACGTGCTATAACAGGTGATCGTGTGACACTGCCCGTCAGCCGCTACTGAATAGGGAGAAGCAGAAGATACTGCCAAAAATTAAATGAATGTAAACTGTAACCCTGTATGATTATCTTTGTGAACCCTGATAATAGAGTCGGCCTCTGTTTTGAAGACGGCTTGCAAAGAAAAAGTATGAAAGCAAATTCAAAAATTTATTGACAGCTCAAACGAGCTCAAACAGGAACTGAAACACTGAGATTATGCAAACAATTGCCAACATGGTAATAGTATGACGCACTCTCTTTACTGTTTCTGAAAACAATTTAATTAATAAAATGGTAAGAACAACGAGGCTGAAAAACGTTTGAAATTAAGCAAGAAAAGATACTGGCAACATATTGGTTTGATTTATGGTATTCATAAGAAAAGTCCGTATTAATTTACACTTTATAGTAATAGGTTTTTCTTAAAGTTTAAAACAAAATTTTTAATGATGCAGTTGTTATGGCAACTCAAACGAGCTCAACACCAAGATTATGCAGACAATTGCCGACACGGTAACAGTATGACGCACTCTCTTTACTGTTTCTGAAAACAATTTAATTAATAAAATGGTAAGAACAACGAGGCTGAAAAACGTTTGAAATTTAGCAAGAAAAAATACTGGCAACATATTGGTTAGATTTATGGTATTAATAAGAAAAGTCCTTTATAGTAATTAGTTTTTCTTAAAGTTTAAAACAAAAATTTTAATGATGCAGTTGTTATGGCAGCGAAGAGATCAGCGTGAACCAATATTTTTATCTAAAATTGTCTGTATATAAATTCCTAGGAAAAGTCAGAGAGCTATAGAAGTTTACTTGTATCTTTCGGAGTATAATGAGAATAAATTTTAGGTCAAGGAATATACCGAACATCCATAGTGTAGTGCTGTTTCATTCTAAAATGTTCACGTTTTCTCAAATTCAGCTTCCATTACAAGCTTCTTCGGTTGCAAGCCCTTCGTTCATAGGTCCTTTCTGTTATAAACACCTTTGCTTACGATACCGCTTCGTTATAAGCTCCCTCGGTTATAAACTTCTACCATCAAACACCATAGCTTATTACCCCGCTGTGTTATAAAACCCATGGTCTACAAGTACAATCGCTTGTAATAATCTTCGAATTTAGACCCCTTCGCTTATGAGTCCCCTTGGTTATATGCTTTAATTTGTTATCAGAATTTTCTGTTTACGCTCCCTCAGCCAGTTATAGAAACCCACGTTTATAAACCACCCTCCCCTCCCCCCTCCAGTTCAATCATCACGGATATAAACACCGTCGTTTACAACTCTCTTTGGCCATAAACCGCCTCAGCTTCAAGTTCCTGGAATAGGAGCTCTTTCGCTTAAAAGCTTTCTCAGTTTTAAGTGCTTTCGGTTTTTTAAGCCCTTTCAAAAACGTTCCCCTCTACATTGCTTACTTCAACATTGTACATCACGTAGTTGTTCCCGTGGCCCGTTCGATAAAGCATTGACTAATAATCAGAGATTCCTGTTTCGAATCCTAAGTCGGTTTCTTTTTTTTCTTTTCCAATTTCATTGCTGAGTTTTCCTGATAAAATCCTGAACACCATAGCACTCGTAGTTGGCCCCGTGGCCCAACGTATAAGGCATCTGACTACGAATCAGGGGATTCCGGGTTCAAATCCTGGCGGGGTCGGTTTTATTTTTTCTTCTACGATTTCACTGCTAAATTTCCTTCATTAACTCTTGAATGTTTACTGGAACACTATACCACTCGTAGTTTGCCCCGTGGCCCAATGTATAAGGCATCTGACTACGAATTACGGGATTGCAGGTTCGAATCCTGCGGGTAGAGCAGAGCAGATTTCAGATCTCTGTTTAGCGCAACACAGGTTTCTCTGTACCTTGTCTTGCAATTACAAGCAACAAATCCTAGTCACTTAATAAAGGACTCAAAATGATGTATTTCTCAACCATTATTTTGGCTTGAAGGTTCTTGTGATCTTCTGCTTTGCCAACCTTCTTGCTCACACCACATGTCGGTGTTCCGCACACATAATTAAGTACCTGTAACATTTATATCTACGCATCAAGTATAAATTTTTGGTTTTTGAGTTTATTTTACAGCAGAAGCGGGTTTTTCACCAAGGTATTTCACCAAGGTATTTCACATTTCTCTGGAAGAGAAGATCTTTAGATTTAATAGAAATAATACTGAAATAAGAAAAAAGAAGTGGACAGGCAAAAAGGCGGCATGCGGGACGGAATTAAACTGACACATCATTCTACTTGGCCTTAGTTAGTTATACAAAGGATAGCACGCGCAACAGATGTAATTCACCTTTTGTTCTACTCAGTTTGGTGGTAACAAAATGTTTCAAAAGAAGATAGACTGATTTCTTGAGCCGCTTGTCAAAGGTGTTTGAATAAGGTCACTTGACTATGAATTCAAAAGTTGGGTTGCTATGGTTTTGTACTTTGTTTATCTCCTTCACGCTCAAAGGAATAACAAATTCAAAATGGTTGGGTGCCAGTTGCGTCAAAGAAGGCTTCGATGATAGGTTAAGAAGATTCAGAACACTTTTTACATCACGATTTATTTTTGTGAAATTCAAACATTTTATTACTTTAGGGACTTTTTCCAAAAGAGAGAAATTTTGAGTTGCAGCAAGAATTACGATCAAGGTAATATCACATGACAACAGCACACAAGACAGCAGACTTTTGAGCCGCTATACCATATATTCGTGAATTGACCCAAAAAAAACTCAAGTTCAAGGCTCAACTCACACGAGTGAACATTAAAAATGAAGCAGAATTATCCAAATGTACAATGTTGGATTTTTCAACCACCAAGCCTCCGTATCAAAAGAGATCACAAAGCGTTGACTTCTGCAAAGGGTAAAACCACGCACGAAAGGAATTATGGGAGCCCTGTATTTTACCCAGCATGCTATCCATTGACCTGAAACCGAACCAACTTAAACCAGCAAAGCGCAAAACTAAGTAGTTTTGATATACTAGACCAATACCAGCTCGGCAATTGGAAAAACTAGGGGCTTCGTGTCTTCGTGATGCTTTGCGATCTGGCTCGGCAATTGGAGGCCAGTTTTTGAAATAGCAAAAAAAATGTTGCTGTACGTGTTTTTCAGAATGGCTTCTTTTGAGTAAGACATTAACTTTTACTATATATTGAACGTTTAGTAAAGCATTAACATTTAGTAAAGCGTTTCTTAGAACTTTTCATCTCGAAAAGTAAATGATCTTAAAACGGCACTGAGTCGTAAGTATAGATTTAAAACAGACGTTCAATGAACGTTTCCGTCTTCAGGAGCTTGTTAATTTGACTTAACATTTACAAGACAAAAACAAGATATAAAACTTTGAACTGTTAACATTTCTGTTTTACCGCTAAACCATTGCCGGAACAGCTGATATAGATGTTTGCAAGTAGATGTTTTTGGTTTACGGCGGAAATCGCATCATGAATAATTTCGCATCCTTAAAATAAAACACGTTTGACTTGAAACTTGGATGTTGCATTGCCTTTTCTATTCTGGGTAAAAGTGATATTAACCTCGCTTTGAAGGTACAGAAACAGTCGGAGAATAATTCAGAATATCTCACGTACTGACAATTTTGGAAAGTCTTCCCTTTTATGCTATTTCTTTCAAAACGCTCGCACTCACTGATTCGTTGCCTTGACTGCCCTATTTTCACAATTCTATGCGATAAACAAGTTTAGTCGCTAGATTTGCATTTCACCTATCCCTGACACGCAGTATAAAGATGGGTGAGGTCCAGCCGTGTTACGAAAGCTTTGAAGAAAGGTTCAGAAGAATCACAACTCGGTTCACAACAATAACAATGTACTCATTTCAAAACTTCACCGATATATCCATGTGTTAGAAACCGTAGTATATTGAAACGACACACTTGTTGCACTTTCGTGCTTCACAATGTTCACATTAACTGTTTAAAAGATATTTTAAACATTTCACTGCAAATATTTTTAGACATAGGCTATATAAATTAGATGAAAGGTCAAACAGTCTAAGAGGGGCTGCAAAAGGCATAAAAGAGCAGCTTTTTTAAAGTTGTAGAAAAACGTAAACAGTGCCGAACGAACTATGCACTCATTTCAAAATTTCTTTTTGTTTTAAAAAATTAATTCTTAGAATTGGATACACTTGGAGCAAATTGTTGCTTTACAGTGATCATTAGCTATTAAATGTTGTTTTAAACGATAAACTTGCGCACGTTTTTATTTTTATTCCGGGTTTCAAGAGCCCTGGAAAAACAGCCCTGGAAAATCCTGGAGTTTTGGGTTCTTAAGATGTACGAAACCTGGACAAAGGCAGTTCACCATGAATTCACATTTCAGCCGCTAGACTTGCATTTTGCTTAGCACGATCCAAGCATTAATAAGATCAAAGGGGGTGTGTCCCAGCCGTGGTCTTTCATCTCAGCGAATACACCTCGCACAGTGTGCTATTAAATATGTTAAATAAAAAATGCATTTCGAAGGCCTGCTGTACATGTATATATGACTTCCCCAACCATCAACTGGTCGTACGCACCTTTCCAAAGCAAGTAGTTGTTTTTTAATATAGCCATGAAAAGGTAGCACGCGCAACAGACGTATTTCACTGTTGTTCCACTCAGCTTGATGATTACGAAATGTTAAAACCCTAATCTGATTTATTGAGCTACCTGTCAAAGTCACTTGACCATAAGCTTACAATTTCAATCGGTGTATTTGTCGATTTTGCTTATCGACCCCCTCCTCTTTCCAAGGAAGAGTACAACAATAACGGTTACGTTGAGTTGCAGTCGTCGTACCCAAAGGTTCAAAAGATTCAGAACTCGATTAACGGTAAATATACCTGTAATTCAAACATTTTAGTAGATCAGTGTGTTGAGCAACTCAAGTAAGCATTTATTACAACTTACTACCACTCTTTGATCTTTTGTGGTCTTTCATGATAAACAAGGTCACGTAACCGTAAATTCATAAGTTCAGAAGCTAGATTTGCATTTTGTTTATCTCCAGCAAGCCCAAGCAATGATAAAATCAAAAAGGATGTGTCCTAGCCTTGCCTTTTCATATCAGCGATACACCCCGCACAGTGTGCGATTGAAAATGTTAAGTAAAAGCTGCGTTTAGAAAGACCTGCTGTGTCTATGACTTCCCCAGCATCGACAGGTTGTACACCCTTTATCTTGCAACGTTCCAAAATAAATAGTTGTTTCTTAATTAGTATACAAAGAATAGCACCCTCAAAAGTCGTGTTTCACTTTTGATTTCAAAAGACAATAAACTGATTTCTTGAGCTGCCTGTTAAAGGTTTTTGAATAAGGTCACTTGACCGTAAATTCAAAAAAGTCGGGTTGCTATAGATTGGTATTTTGTTTATCTCCTTCATGCACGCTCAGAGAAATAATAAATTAAAAATGGGGTGCCAGTCGTGTTAAGGAAGGCTTCGATGATAATAAGGACACTTGACAATGGTTTCACAAGCTCAGCCGCTTCTGAGATTTGCATTTTGTTTATCTCCAGCACGCTCCAAGCAATGATATAAATCAGAGATCAAATCGGTGCATCCCAGTAGCGTTAAAGAAGCCTGTGAAGAAAGAATCAGAAAGTTCAGAACACACCTTATTTCTCCGTACATTTATCTGGAATTCAAACATTTTAGTTGATTGGTTTATTGAACAAATCAGGTGAGTATTTATATTACAATGTACTGCAATTCCTTGTTCTTTCGCGGTCTTTCATCTGAGCGATTTAGCAGCACATCAAAGTATAGTTTAAAATGATTTCAAAAGTGAAACCTTTACATATTGATTCTTCACGTTACATATTGATTCTTCTTACAAACGCAGATATTTATAAAGGCTTAACATAGGGTTTGCCTGTGAGTATGTACGAATGTCAGCCGACTGACTCTATTGATTCGGTTTTCCTGCGGTATCATGCTAACCGACTTTGCAAAAAAGCAACCCAGCAACTATGATGTCCGTAAAATCACATTTTATCAACAAGAACAGTTATTTTAGAAAGAAAAAGCTTAAAAATGATGAGGCTGAATAAGAAACCGGGACCTCGGACAAAATTATTTAATATCCTATTAAAAATGCGTGTATCAGAGCACTGGAAAAATGGGAGAAATTGTGTTTGGTGTTACGAGCTCATCTGACAGAGCGGACATTGACACGAGAGGATGCTGCTTCTAATAAACCGTAGTACATTTAAATGCAAACGCACAGTAATGTGCAGGGCAAAAAAGTTTATATTTTAATGAATAAAAACTGTAAGTGAACTATGCTGTGCCCTTAGAAAACCTGCTGTATTTATGACTTCCCCAGCCATCGACTGGTCGCACACACTCTTTATCTCGTGACGTACTAAAACAAATAGTTGTATATAAAGGAAGACACGCGCAACAAAAGTATTTCAGTTTTGTTCTGCTCAGTTTGACGATAACGAGATGTTAAAACACTTATCTTATTTCTCGAGCTTGTTAAGGTATTCCTGGAGGCAGAAGACCAATTTCCGGTCAATTTTAAGGCCATCTTCTGGGCTTCAAAATCGCTAGTAATAACGAGCTAAATAACATTAAATTTTGCACATAAGTAGTAAATTTCAAGACAAATCTGAAAATAATATTTTTTTTAGCCAGAACTTAAGGAATTTGAGGTATGCAAGAAATTTGAAGTCATGGTTGAACTGACGAACAACACGAAAACTGCCGTACCTCTTTTGGAATTCATTTATTTCTCTAGAAGTTTGGAGATTGGATATAATAGACAAATAGAAAATTTTTGGCCTTAGTGCACCATGTAATGTTGAATTTAGAACTTTTAATGCGAAAAATTCGATTTTTTTACCTTGACGAAATTCTGCAAGAGCTTACATCAGCAACTCAAAGCGCCTTGTGGTGCACTATGGCCAAAATTTTCCTTTTCCCTTCGTCAGTAATGCTTGAAAGTTTCAACACAATAAGATAAGTCCCTGAAGAGATTTCAAAGAAAGTGTGGGTATACATCGAAAGCAAAGACGGCTAATGCATCAAAAAACAACGATAACCTCTCACAAACTCGCCATTTTTGTTTGGAATCTTTCATTGCTCCTTTCAGCCATGTTGTTGAAGCCAGCAATACAAACATCCAGCAAAAAACAACGATAATTCACTCTAAAAAAGGCTATAAATGCCTTTTACGGCTCACCATTTTTCGCGGGAAGCCAATCAGCTTTCAGCATGGTAAACAAATCACGCCTCCCTATGGCAATGTCACCTCGAAGCGCGTCGCTGACAGATAAACGCCATGGCACGCTGTTGTTTTTATCTGATGAAATCGAAGGATACGGGATATGGCCGAAGCGAGTAGACAGTATTTAGTTGATCACAGATCATCAGGAGTTGGATCGCGAATTAATTTTGATGTCGATAAGTTGAAAGATTTAGGATAGATAGGATGATTTTACTTTCGCTGGTCGCCGTTGCCACTGCTAAAGAAATGCAAACGGAAATCTCAAGCGATCAGGTATCTATTTGCCCAACCACCACGGATAATCAAAATCTGAATCATAGCAATGTAATCACTGTAAAAAAAATGTTGATAAACTTGCTGCACATACAATTATTGATCTCCAAACTACAGTAGTCTTATAAGCGGAGTGATTTCGAATGTGACCCAAAACAAGATCCAGCTCACATGAAGCTGTCGGAGAGCAAACACGAGTTTGCCTCAAATTCCAAAAAGGCGTTAAACCAAAACCACACAAACACAACAGCACGCTGTGAAAAGCGGTCTGAACCTGGTCTGAACTATCATTTTTTGCGCGAAAATAGGTCCCTTGACTCCAACTTTGTGGGCTAAGTTCGCAACGAAAAAAAAATCCAATCGCGCTAAGAATGCATACCTTTGTTATTATGAATAAGATCTACCGGTTAATGACGAAAAAAGGAAGAAATTCGAAGGTCACGTTTACCTCCAAGGTGTTTGAATAAAGTTGCTTGACCATATTCAGTCTTCTTGCGGTATCATGCTGACACCTTGCAAAAATACAATCCAGCTATCTACGAGGTCTATAAGTTGTAAGTGAACATCAAATGCAAAACTAAACTGTGTGTAGAACGCCTATATTCATTTTGTAAATAGTCAAATAGTCCACAAGATGAAACGGCTGTAACCAATAAGCCCTATGGTTTCTTTACAGCTACTCATCTATTTCCTCCTCTCTTCAAGAAACGGATAGGATTTAATAAATCCCGCTGGATTAGATAAAGTATAACCCACTCTTTCAAAACAGGGCCCTGTTCTGGTATTCAGTCTTCTTGCGGTATCTTGCAGACACCTTGCAAAAACACAATCCAGTTATCTACGAGGTCTGTAAGTTGTAAGAGAACAACAAATTAAAAACACAGTTTTTCATCTAAAACAGTTGTTTTATATATAAGGATAAAACAGCTAAAGCGTCATTTAAGGCTGAATGGAACACGGGACCTCGGACGAAATTATCAAGATAGAAATTGAAAGCTCTAGATCATCTTTAATGTATAAACTCTACCATAATGTGAGGAATTTTTAGAAGCCCATCTAAAACCAAATAATGAAAGAAGAACCCACAGGAGCCACGCTTTTAAGGTTGCATTTTCGATGGCAGAGAAAGATATTAAAAAAAACTTAAAACCTAAAAGCTTTCTTTCTTTCCGCGAACGGCAACCAACGAATGGAACTTCCTGCTCGAGGATGTTGTTAATGCAACATCCGTAGATAGTTTTAAATCTAATTGCTAAGTTAATAGCTTTTAATATCTCAATGTATTAGTTTTATCCAGATTTTCACATCCTTTTTTTAATTTTGGTGTTTCCCTTTTATTAGTTTTATTGAGATTTCACCTTTTGTGTGATATCTCACAGTTTTTTACCGACTTAGGAAATTGTAGATATTAGTATTGTTTATCACCAACAATAACAGACAAATACGACATGGAAACTCTTTTTTTCGTTTTTGGTATACATCAGTTGAAGCATTTACCTTTTTTGGAACAAAGTTAAAAATCTCTTCTACCAATAACTGATATCTGCCAAGAAGCGCTAACTTTAAAAGAAGTCTTCATAGGATACTAGAAAAAAAATATCCCATTATTGTCAAACATTTTATTATTCTTGGAAAGCAGTTTATTTATAAATTTAAACTACAAAAAAATATTCTAATATACAATGCTTTTAAATTAGAAATCGATTATGCATACCAAATTGAAAAATACATTTCAGTGAAAAGCCGTTGCGGAGAAGATTTTCATTTAAAATGGTCCATGATAAATAACAATCCTCAGACACCTAACCTATATACTTTATTTATATACTTTCCGTACCAATTGTTGCAGCAAATAAGAAAGGTTCTCTCTTGGCAAACAATTTACGTCCCTCAGTACTTAGTGAATTCATATGTAATCCTGCCAGTTTTCTCTGTCAAATTTCTGTTATAGTCTTGTATCTTCTTCTAAATTTGTTTTAGCAACCTGACAAGCTTTACTTGAAACAGCGTATTTGTTTTGTCATCAGTTAGGCTTAGGTTAGGGTTAGGGTTAGGGTTAAGAAATCAGTGTAAGAACCAACTACGACATTTTCAACATAAAAATTGCGAGAGCAAAAGTTTGGAATTCGCCAGATGCTGAATCAAAAACTCTATCCCTCTCAAATTCATCTCAAACTATTTACTTAACTATTGACTGAAAAAATATAGTAAGACTAGAAATTATCTTTAATTCTTGTTTTTGTTACTCAGTGTATTCCTTTTTCTCTTGTATGTTTTATTCACTGTTTGTAACTTACTAATTTCTTTATCTTTTCTTCTTTTTTCTGTGTAATATTCACCTTGTATGCCGTTCAAAACATGTATAATCAAAACAGAGTTCTGGTTGCCTGGCTCGTGTAGCCCTTATATGGTTATTCCAAGCAATCAGCACTTCCCCACTACTTAACTAACCCGTGTCTATAATTATACTAGTGTGAACTTTTAATTTTAAGGTGAAATAAAAACTTCTTTGTCAGGGTTAGGGTAAGGTTTATGATTTAATGGCTACGTGAGTGTCCACTGATGCACTGAATAACTACATATAGTTATATATAGTTATAATTATAAAGCTTGCCTTCATTCAACAAACAAGAACAAAGTCGGCTTTACAAATCATAGGGAATAACCCGAAATTAAACCAGTTACATTTTAATAAAAAAGATAATGCTTTAGAGAAAAGTTAAAGTGAGGTATATTTTATTGTGTTGCAATCTTCGTCTGATAAAAACAGAGATTTTTTGTATCAAGAGTTGCACCAGAAACTTGAGATAATGACAATCGTTGCATTAACAAACACGTATACGCAGTTAATTGTAAGCGTATACATTCGAACGATTAAGTTCTAAGGTAGGACTGAACAACACAATTAGTTCCTATTGTAGTTGTGAGAGTGGTGAAAAGGAATATTTTTAAAAAGCATTAAAGAATTACCTAAGTAACTTTAATTATGAACGGGGTTAATCCTGGCGCCTTGGTAACCTGGCAGGCGATGGAGTGAACGGCAGAGAATTGAGTCAAAACTTAGTCACGTACCTGGCTCTATATAAAGTTTTCAAAATTGCAATAAATTTATCTATAAACTAAAGAAGCAATAAAGTAGAACGGTTTATCAACACTTTTGTCAAAATTACTGCTGAATCAGCAGAAAAAAGTAGTTTGAAGATAACATCTGCATATATATGCATGGATTATATTTTTAAAAAACTAATTTGACACTTTGGTTTGCTTTAGACAGACAAGTTTTAAAATTCTTCCCCGACCACCCTGAATTCTCTGCAACACCAAGTCGTGAAAATAAAGTTGCTTATCTGAAGGTCCATAGGCTCATTGATGTGATAGTCTCCCATCTTGCAATCAGGTCCTAACTCTAAATCTCTAAAGCACTAAATTAACACCTTGATAAATAAAATGTTTCTGTTCAACAGTTCCCTTTTCAAATACTTTTAAAAGTTAAATAAACTCAAAGCAGCACAATAGAAAGCCATCTGCTCGCTGCTTAGAGAAATCCATTGTTTCATAATGAATTGAAAGTGCTGCGTTTAATACTGAAAGGAATAAGTTCAATCTTGGGAAACAAGCAACTTATAATGTGGTGCCACGTCTCGACCTTCGTGGCAAATTTCTTCAGTTCACATACTTATTTAAGTCAACTCAGAGTATAAAACCACACTTTGTTTCAATTAGTTAAGAACTGTATAGCTCAGTGTGATGAACTGATTAACACAGCCAAAAGTTTCACCTATTCAAGTGCAAGTAAGATCGGTAAGGGCCCACGTCTTTAAAATAACCAAGTGAAAAACTTTCAAAGAATCAGAGTATACGACTTTTTATGATATCACATTTTATGAAAAAGGCCGTTAAGATTTGAACAAGTTTTAAGAACAAATCAAAAACACTCTTAAGCTCAAGTTCTGAAGAACTCGGAAAAGCACTGAAAACTGTATTTTGTACTAGAAATTCGACTCATATTTAGAATTATATAAAAAAAAGTTGAGGTTGATTTTGCCAAGAAATTCAAGTGAAACGCTCACTCAAGGACATTCTTTACTTCTTAAAAGACTTTTAAAACTTGTTCATATTTATAATAATCACTAAATATATGGTAAATTCTAAGAGTGACTGGGGATTATCGTATGCTCAATGTTACTGATAAATTGCAAGAAAACTCGTGCATATAGATAATCAAAGAAAACGAATGGGTTTGTATTTTTTCACCTTAATAATTGTGAGTTTAACAGAGATGAGGGTTTTACATACGGAAATTTTAAATTTTAAAATTTGCAGCTCAAGCACTCGCTGACAAGATTTTGAACAAGCTTAATCATGTACATCTAAAAAAAGCTTAGTAATTTGCAGTCAAACCGTTTAAAGAGTGATCGTTTACATCTAAAAGGCAGTAAAGAAGTTGTGCAAGTTTACTGCAGAGCTTAAAACTGTCTGTATCCCGTTAAGTAAAGATCCCGTTATGTTCAAAAATGCTCTGTTTAATGGTGGACAATGCATCTTTACATTACATTGGTTATAAGGGAGAATTTTTAAACAAAACTATTGAAAGTCTTTCACAATCAGCGCTTGTGCGCAAACAACAATTAACAACCAGAGCCAAAACGTTTTCGAAAGACTATTCTAGTATGATAGTGGTTGAATTTCTGGAGGTAAAGTCAATACAAAGCAAGTTGTCGTTCTTTCTTCCCTTGAATGAGGCTGATAAAAAAATTTGCTCAGAAACTTGCCGTCAAGCCGCTTAAAGATTGAGCTTGGTTCTTAGGGAACAGATCAAACTCCTACTGGCTCCTATGATTCCCACTTACATGCTTCTTTAAAATGAGGTTTTAAAAAAGGTGCTTTAAAAAATATGACAACTACATGCTGTTCCCCGCATAATATTCAGAATGTTAACAATTTGGGAATACTTTCTCACCCTTCATTGTAAGCTTTTTCTAGTCACCTCTTTAGTTCGTCCAAACAGTTATCATTTATCATTGATAGAGTTAAACATTGTGTTGTAATGTAAATCTTTATTGATATGATATCTTTGCTGATATCCTTAAATTGTACAATCTAATGGTCATGACCACTGATTAATACCAGAGGACTTTGTATTGTGATCAGTTGATCGTTTCATATCAGGATAAATAAAAGATTAATTACTTCGCCATGATAACTCGTATGTCTAAATAATGTTCCTCATTTATTCCCTTGTAGGTATTGAGAAGACGTGATCAAGATTCGTTTTCTGAAAACATTTATGATGGCTCAAATTCAACTAATTTTTGTGACGTTGCTACTAATTCAGGTTCATGCAGGTAAGTGAATAGAAACTGTAATTACTAGAAAGGCTCTTAAAACTTCCAAAAAGAAATTCATCTTGCAATAGTACGAATTCCCTTATTTTACAATATAACGTCACGAGTAGGTTGTACAATAACGCAGAGAAAGCCACTCTGAATTCAACTGAGAAAATCTGGATCATTTTATTTCTGTTCTAAATTGACTTATTTGACCACAAGAACTATTTACCCAAACTTGAAAAACACGTTAAAACAAACTCAGGCACTGAAAAGCTTTGGCCTAAATCCATCAAAAATTAACATTCAACTGAAATGATCATTTTAAATATTAAGATAGGAACAATGTCCGGCTGACTTTGCCAAAGAAACAAAGCGTCTTTGGAGATAATATAAAACTTGTAAAGCCTGTTCATTTTTCTGTATTTAATAAACCTTAGATCTGATTGGGGGGATTATTGTAGATATTGTATATTAAGTACAATTTAAATAAGAATGGTCCGAAATGATACATTGCTTGTCGTTTTCAATGTATTCTATTTATTGTCTGTCTTTCTATATTCTAAATTGATTCTTATCCTGATCAATGCTTATTATGAAGTTGTTTATGTAATGACATATCGAGTTTAAGCTGTGAGGAATCCTTTGAACGCTAAACACATTTTGGATTTTTGCTTTAGCTTCCAGCGCAGAAATTATTCAGGGACCGAAACCAACAGAGCCCGAGCCTGCTGAGAAGGACTGTAACCGCATCTTGGGTAAGGCAAACTGAAGGAGAAACTTCTTACTTCTCTCTTTAGTTTCGCCTTAAAAAATTAATTCTAAGTTTTGAGTGTGTATAAAGGTTAAACTAAACAAAAGCTTGCGAAAAACTGAAGCGTCATTTTGTTTAGTTTTACCTATACACACTCGATTAAATATTATTCTTTCTTCTTTCCATAAATCCTTCCTTCCATCTTTCCATATTTATACTCAAATTACCAATACGCAATTTTTTCACAGGAGCATCCAGTTCAGCACTGATGCTGGTTTATATGGAGTCCTGTGTGAAACAAACTACATTTAGTTAAAAATACAAATGGCACACAAGTGCCTCCTAAGAATTTTTTTTGAATGTATGAAAGTCCTATTTGTTCTGAAAGACTGTTGGTATGTTGTTTTGGCAAGGGGCAGGCACAGCTGGTTTCTGTGTATAGTTTTGAAAAGATGCATCCATCCATCCTCTCTTTCATCCTTTGTTAACGTTCTTTCTTTCTTTCTCTCTCTCTCTCTCTCTCTCTCTCTCTCTCTCTCTCTCTTTCTTTCTTTCTTTCTTTCCTTCCTTCCTTCCTTCTTTCTTTCTTTCTTTCTTTCTTTCTTTCTTTCTTTCTTTCTTTCTTTCTTTCTTTCTT